>JASDQU010882312.1:0-34389 GCA_032191745.1 Picea mariana | reverse complement strand
AATAATTAAAAAGTACCTAGGCAAGTGTTTCTCATCACCTAGGTGCCTAAGGGGTGAGAAAGTGCCTAATGTGGACCCTAGTCATTTAATTTGTGAGAGACAAATTAAAAGGCGACTTTTTGAGACTTAGGGAAAGTGGGTGAATAAAGTGATTTTATCTCCATTGTTGATCTCGTCTAATCTCAACTGTTAGATGAGATGGCTCTTGAGATTCCCTCATGAGGTTGACTAGGTTAGGAGGGTGCACCCATTCTTGGGTAGTTGAAACATTTTTTAGACAGCAAGAGAGCTGAAATTCGAGTTTGAGGAAAGAGGCCATTTTTGTAGAGCTAGGGCACACATTTCGAGGTAGAAAACTAGCATGCACTTCAAGGAAAATCTACAACATTTATTACCAAGTCATACTATATGGATTTAGCTGGTCGCACAGCATTAAAGCTGGCACAGAAATCGCGGTAGAGTACAGTTCAGAAAAGAGGTTGTACTGTACGGATTTTTGGGTGTCCATACAATAGAAAAGAGGCACGAAAAATCGAGAAAATTAAATTTGGGTGAACAGCCTGTATTGTACATATTCTATACGGTTCGTACGACTGGTTTTCTTGCACAAAAATCGAGGAAAGTCATGTGGTATTTTTCTAGGTGGTTTTGGCACATTTTCCAAGGTGATCATACATCATTTAATGCTCATTTTTGAGCTATAATAGTTGTCACAGATTTTGAGGGAGTCGTACAGCAAGAAAGAGGTACAGAAAATGAGGAGCAGACCTATACATGTGTGCAGGAAATTTTGGCATGAATTTCAAGGATTTTGGCTCAGTTTTTGTGTGAAGACTTGGCACGATTTTCAAGATAACTTTGTCATTAAATTTCTTAAGATGAATATGTTGTACAAGATTTTCTTTGAAGCTCTGAAATAATAAAAACTCCCTCTCTCACTAGTTTTCCCCTTGTGGGTTTTTCCAGGGTCGATGTTAGACCAAAAATCACTATGTTATACTTTTCTGAGTTATACGTTACTGATATGTTTTTATTTCTACGTTAAACGATGTTCAGAATCCTCATGTTTAAGTTTTGAAAATATTATTTTATGCTTATTTTAATTGGCTGTCATAAAACTAGGTTTGAGCATTAAACATTGGCTGAAAAATCAGCGAGACTTGAAACTAGGTGGGGTCTGAAATTTTACAAGTCTCTCACTCTCCACTCACAGCTCAAAAAATCCCACAATCCATTAGTATTCTCCTACAACTATCTCGATTTTCCACCATCTATCTTCCTCTCAACCTACCTAACCCAAGGAATGTACCCCTTCACCGATATCATTCCATCAGACGTCTCATTCATTTATCAGGGTCTCCCTGGCACAAGTAACCAGGAATCTCTCTACTAGGAAACTCAAGGGAGCTCACTTCTAAGAAAACAACAAGGAAAATAGCAGCAAAGATTTGCTATTATAGTGGAACTCACACATGAATTCACTCTTTAGGCCTGACAACCTGACTCTTCTATATTTTTCTCCAAATAAGCTCCATAATCTGCCCTCCAATGTTGCTCCAGCTCCAAGCTCTTATTTTCTGCTCTCTACTTGTTGTTCATGAAAAACATTGACTGTCTGAAAATTGTTGTTACTGCCCATACGAATTTCCTCTCTCTGTCTACTTTCTTGACTTACACACTTCCCTAAGCTGATTTTACTCATCCTCATGCTCCCAATAACTATAGGATGTGACTTCTCACACCCACCCTCTTACATGTATTCAATGATTGGCTTTGGGAACACTCAACTGCAAATTAGAAGGTTCATATACAAAGAGTAATTTTAGGAAGTGGGTTGAATTAATAGACATGGGTAATTTATCCTTGCACCCCTCTTAGACATTATCTTAAATCCCTCCCTCTCTTGTGGATTAATTCATCCCCCATCTCTATTCATATCCCCCGGCAGTTGGTATCACATTTTATTATTAAAAATTATGAAATACAATTCACATATACAATGCTTGGTCGTGGCCACACATTATATCTACATTAAGCATTAATTAAACTGGAGATTATAATGGGGATGTTACAAGATAGGTATAAGAAAATATGAACATTTAAGCACAAAACCATATCTTTAGGGTTTCTCCAAACCTAATTTTATTATTGTTATCTAATTTCCATATTTGAGAAATCTTTAAATGAGCCGACAAAAAGTTATATAAAACCTTGAAGCACAACACTATAGGATCGTTTTTCCCTTTTTATGGTTAGAAATAAACAATTAAGCACAACCCTTGATCAAATAATCTAGGAAATGAAATAAATCATTAACTTTGCACTAGACTAGGAAAGAAATCTAAATGTGTTGCTTTTCTTTGATTTTTACCCTTAGATTTCCTTCTAAACAAACAAAATAATAAAATATTTTGGATTTTAGAGTTTTATGGTTGGTTGTTGGGAGAAAACAAGTGTCATATTCCCACTAGGGCTTGTGGGGTCAAGAAGAATGCCCCTCTAAGAATTGGTCCTTCTTATCTTAAGGATTGGAGTTAAGAGATTAGAACCCTAGGGTAGAATAATCTTTTATATATTAAAGATAAGGTATGAATACCAAGGACTCACAATAAGGGGTCCCCAAAGGAAATCACCTTCACCAACAGGATCAACTATAACTTGAATAAAATATTCAAAACCCTTGCCAAGGAACCAAAGGAAAAACAAAGCAAGGACTTGAGCACTTACCAAACTAACAAAGGAAGGAGGAAGGGATGAAACCCTAAAACATATTCCCTCCAAGTGGTAGACTTACCCATCAAATGGATCGATTTTGAAAGCTTCTAGAAGTCTTGAACTGTCACTACAAATATTTAATGCACCGAGAATAAAACAAGAAAGAGAGAACTCTAAAACTAACAAGATCAACTATAAATTGAATAAAATACTTAAAACCCTTGCCAAGGAACCAAATTAAAAACAAATCAAGGATTTGAGCACTTACAAAAGTAACAAAGGAAAGAGGAAGGGATGAAACCCTAAAAAATCCTCCCTCCAAGTGGTAGACTTACCCCTCAAATGGATCGATCTTGAAATCTTCTAGAAGTATTGAACTATCACAACAAATCTTTAATGCACTGAGAATAAACCAAGAAAGAGAGAGCTCTAAGAATTGACACCAAACCCTTCAACAGGTAGATCTTCAACAAAATTATGTTCTCAAAAAGAAGTAGTCAACAACAACAACAATTTGGAATGAGAGGAGAGCCTTTGCTTATAGATGAGGTTTCTACATCCTTCACATTCTTTGTTATTTTCTATCTCCTAAAATCTAGCATGAGAGAGTTACAAAAAGTGACTTGTCATTCAAAAAGTAAAGGAGACTAAGTCAATCTACAAGTAAAATGTGCCACATGTACATAAAACCCTTCAAGAGAGGAGCTTGTCCCAAAATAATGAAGTCAATCATGGTGAAGTGAAATAGACCCAAAGAAGTGGGAGGCTCCTTTAGAAGTTCCCATAAGACCTCAAGTGAACTTTCCAAGGTAAGACCGCATCCACATATCAAGTAAGGAACCTCCAAAAAGGATGCAAAGTAACCCTCCAAGTCGAAATAGGTCATCTAACCTTCCAACAGCTAGTAGATAGGTCCACATGTATAGGTCGGCCCTCATATCAAGTGAAGCATAGCTCAAAAAGTGATGAAATATAGGAGTGTTCTATGATATTCAATATCGCATGTCAAGCGAAGACCCATGCATGTGAAAATATCCCCAAAGTTCCTTGGATGATGTGACTAGTGCCTTGGGATACATGTACTACCTCCACATCTATGAAATTTGTTGGCACAGGGGCAGACTCAGGGTTCAACGCTACAATAGCGCACCAACAAATCCCTAACTACCAGCCCTTTCAGCAACACCTGCAAAGCAGATGCAGTCTCACCTAAGGTAGAGGCAGGGGTGGTTACAAGACTCAGGTGTCTGCAACCTTAGCTAGGACACAGATCTGTGATTATAACACTTAATAAAACTCTTAGCACCGTCAGTCCCTCGATATGCAATCATTATTCACTTCACTAATAAAACAGAGCTTCGCAACATTTACACTAATCTACAGTATTTAAGCACTTAGCATATAAATGGATCAAAATGAGCATATCTATCACTAAGCATGACTATCTTGATCAAATCTAATATTCTCACATATCATAAGCACAAAACAGAAGTAGATCTATCTAAACATATCAAATCACTTAGCAAATAACATGTGAACACATCAAGACAAAGCACAAAGCACATAACATAGTGTTTACGTGGTTCACCCCCACCCTGGGGCTACGTCCACCAACTCTTCTTATTTATTGTCTTCATTCAATCGGTTACAATCACAATGCCTTCAAAACCCTTACTCCGCACAGGACAGAAGATCTGTGCAGCTCGCTAGATCCTTCTTCCTTGTGTTACAGCACTAAGCTCTCCACAATCTGCCACAAGGACCTGCACTTAGCTCTGCAAGTCTCTTGCAGTCATGCACAAATCACTTACAGACTCTACTCGCACTTAGTATACATTCACATCACATAGATGCACTATTCTACACCTTCTTACATTTCCTATCCTTCTATTTATACATACAAATTAGGCCTAAACATGGGTAAACCCATGGGCCAACATCCCATTCCCATTACATATTCCCAAAAACCCAAAAAACGGCCCAAAAGGGGGTTGCGATCTCGTGATCTCCACTTCATCCTGTGCTCCTCCTTCGACAGGCTATCGAAGTCCCAAAATAGGTCATTATGACCAAGAAACTCCCAAAACTTGGTCAAGGGCCAACAGGCCCCCAACACTCACCTATGACTCATCTCGAGACACATTGGTTTGAGAAATTCTACTTCAAACACCTCGAGCTTGGCTCAAGCTGCTTCAACTTGCTTCTTTGTTGTGGCCTCTTGTTCGACAAACTCCTGGATTATTGTGTCGTTCATTGGCCCTTCTAGGTGATATTCTTCTACGGTGACAACTAGTTCTAGCTCTGCTCCTCGACTCTCTACCTCTGTAAACAACTAGCATGCCTTATCTTGCACAAGTTGAAGCCATTAAGTGACTTCCATCACTTTTATTTGAAGCATATGGAATTGTTGTTGATTTGTGCATTCTTCTTGAGACCTCTTCATTCTTTCTACAACCGACAGGGCCTTCAGTTGCGCTTGTAGTGTATCTGTGTGCTGCTTCGCTTCCTGGAGCTGCGAATCCAGTGTCTGTAACTCCGGGTTCTCAGTGATTTTTTCATATGTATGGGCATTATGGTTACTCAGCTTCTTTCATTCCAATGCAAGAGCTTTTAATCTATCAACTGCGTTGTAGGCAGTTGCTTCTCGTTGGTCCCTTACGTCCTGCGGGGTCTCGGGTACAGTGCATAATGCGTTGTTGGAGCTGTTGGATTACCTCTTCAAGTTGTGCCACCTATTGTGGAATGTGTTTTTCAATCTTTACTTCAACGACTATCATAGAGCGAAGTGCTCTGGTGACCCTTTCCTTTACTTCAAGTTGCTCGGTGAGCAATTGTTCCTTGGTTTGTTGTAATTGTGCTTTTTCTCCATCCCACTTCGCTTGCAAAGAAAGTTTTTCCCATTCTGCAACACTGTGTTGCTCCTCAAGGTATTTATGTACTTGTGCTAAAGCCTGGGTGGCTTGTGCTGTCTCTTCCTGAGCTCGTCGAAGGCGAGCTTCGACTGTATCATCGATGCAGTGTAGTTGAGCTCACTCATCACCTAGTTTTGGTGTTTCTGATGACAGAAGCGCATTAGAAACTGCGTGGCTAGACTGTAATGCCTGTTGCACTCCTTGAAGCTCGTCCTTAATTCAACTGAACACCTCCTCCTGCTTAGCTTATTGCTTCTCTTCTATCTCTAGCGAAGCATCGTTTAGTACTGCGACGATGAAGTCAAAGTCGTCTGAGGTGAGGGTGGTCTCAAATTTATTCCTGGTTTCTTTTGATTTCTTCCTTGAAGAAGGTTTCGGAGGGGAAACCTTCCTTTTCTTCGAGGGGTCCTCCTCGTCTATAGGCGGTGTAACCTCGCATTTCTTCTGTTCAAATTCTATGCCATCTATCTCTCCACCATCACCTCCTTGCTCAGGTGAGATAGAAGCAGTGTTCACCGAGGTACTTCTTACATCTTGAGCTTCTTCATTTTTCTTGGTCTTGCTCAGTCCAGGTGTATCGTGTGCTGCTTCTGGACTATCAAAATCATATAGATATACGGGGTCTATTGGGATGAAGACATCCGCCGACCATTCCTTAGTAATCTCTTCTAAGTCTTCCTCCATTAGCTTGTAGTATCACTGCAGCTGTTGTTTATGCTCATCAGCGCATGATGTGATATAGATGAAATGGTTGTCCACGCTGAATTTCATCAAGGGCCTAAACCTGTGGAGAGTGTTCGAGGTTATACAAGGTTCAGACTGGATGGTTGTCTTCAGCTGGTTGTAATAAGTGTGTAATATGACATTCGATTTCCATTGCTTGTTCACTAGAGTACGAGAGTGTACTGAACTTCACGACCAGAGGTTCAAGGGATCAATGTCCAGGAAGGTCACACCTTCCAGCATCTCCCATGTGATAAAAGAGATCAATATGAGAAGCCAGCTGAAGTGGAACTCATATCCTTGGTCCTGCGCTTCCCTCTAGTCCAGTTCCAGCTAGTTTACGAGGTACTTCACCCAATTCATTTGTAGGCCCTCTACGCACTTTCCTGCGAGGTCAACTACAAATCCAGTCACTTGGGTGGGTTGGTTCTTGCGAACTAACTTTCTTGCAATCAATTGACAGGATACGCACACTGCGTCACTCTGGATAGAGGCTACCTTGTAGCATCGCGTTCATTTCTCGACATCTCTGTAGGTGTCTTTAATCTTATGCGCAAGAGCATGATCCATGGTTTTCCAAGGATAGAAATCATGTGGGTCAAGACCTTGCATGCTTAGCCCTGTGATCCGATTGATCAATGTCGGATCCACTATGATATGGCAGTTCAACCACAAATATCTGCCATGGTAGCAGGACAGCAGCAACTTGACACATGCATTCACTTCTTGGTGCCTACCGAAGTGAGAAATCTTCATGACATTAAGCAGTGTGGACTGCGCGAGGTTCATGTTCCATGACTGGGGGACGATCTTTGAGTTCTTTCCCTTGGTTCTAGTCAGATACTTGTACGGGGCAAGCATGTTGTACACCTTCCTTTCGTCGAGGTTGAAGTCACTAAACTTCAACGCTGCGATCTTATCTTGGTCTACGTGCACTGCGCGTATCCCTTTCAAAAGGTACGCAGTGACCAAAGCGTACTCAAATTCTCTCGGCACACTGTCACGATTTATCACACCACTCAGAGCGGGTAGATAGGTGGGTAATATACTCAGGATTAACTTAGCATTCGCGAGATCATCCCTATGCTTAGTTCACTTTTCATCTACTAGTCAGGATGGACCAGCTTGAGCAGTGGACAGAGAGGCTGGGAGTCCTCTCGTCAAAGATGCTTGTACACCTGGAGACACTCCTCTCTCCGACACGACTCTTTCAGTCATTAAGTTGAGGAGAACTTTCATTATTGATTCTTCAACTACAGTGAGCTCGTCGAACATATGTGCTCGGGATTAAAATTATCAGGGTCATGATGATCTTAGATACAGCACTAGAACAAACAGCAATAGCGCAATGATCACTGTATACAATTCGCTTACTCTGCGGGCTTCAAATTCTCAGTTAGCAAAATTGTTCTTCGTGCATGGCGTGACGGGATAAGTAGGCAACTCAGCAACGGTTCGCTTGCAATGGTTATGAGCCTCCATTAACTCTTGTTCAATCTGTTATGGCATGGTCTAACAGTCTGATGACAGACCTTTATTTCCTTTCTTCCTATTCGGAGCGAGATTTGAATGGATATATCGGCCCCAACAGCTATATTGCTTTGCCATGGTGAAGTGTCATGTGTCGTTGTTCTGATATCCCGACGAAGCTCCAATTTTGAAAAAAATTTGTCTCCGAAGTTCCTTCTAGAACCTTCTTCAACTTAGCTCTCTTCTTACTTTGCTTCCTAGCCTTCTTTCCAATGAGCTTCGTCTTGGTGGTTCATTTTCCATTCTGATTCTTATCTTCTATGGCTTTAGTTACTTTGTGTTGTTGAGATTCTCTCCTAGGACTCAAGGGTAACACCTCTTCTTTATTTGAGATAGGTACTTCAGTCTCCTATGAGTCTTCTAAAGTTCTTGGAGCTTCGACATCTGGGTTTCTAGTGTTAAATAGCTTCGACCTATTCTCTTGTTCTTCGATCAAGTGTTCGATCCTTTTGGTCATGAAATCTTTTAACTCTTGTTTCTTCTGCTCCAAGACTTCTTCTTCTTTCTTTCGTCTGGCTTGATCTCTGTCAATCTAAGGTTTTCCTAATAACATGGTAAACGGGGCGTGGTCTTCAACAAATTTAATAATCTCAACATCTTCCTCTGTCGAAGTTCCATTGACAGTCATAGGTATCTGAGCAAGCCTTCCACACAGATTTACCAGTTTTCCTCTGAATAACCCTAGTCCTCCTAATGAAGGAATCATAGCATGCCTCCCTATAGCTTCCCAAGTTCTCTCTATCATGATATACACTTGTGTTTCTTCATCTAGAACATAGTCAATGTCGAAGTCTCCTATTCTTGCTTCGATGCATTCTTTTCTTTTGAAGATCTCTGATAATCTGACATGTCGGTGGTCATTCAAGGTTTCTCTTATTTGTAGAAATATTTTCTCTGATTTTTTCTGTGGTTCTGTTATAGCCTCTGGAGCTGCCTTAGGGTTTTCTTGATTCAGATTCATTCCTTCAAGCTTACCAATCATTCTGGGGCAATCCAATACTTCATGGTCCATAGATTTGCAACAAAGACAACTAGGTCTTCACCCAGGGCATTCTTTGGCAAGATGTCTCGGTTTTCTGCAACTGTAACAGAGGGTTAATCCTCTCTTTATTTTAAATGATCTCTGGCCTCTTATGTACTACGCACTAGGATCATAGGAGCTAACCTGCAACAAATTCTTTCTAGGATCTTGCATCCACTAGTTAGTCCAAAAATTCTTTCTATGCATAGGTATAACATATCTTTCACTATTCTTGTCAGATCTATTAATATCAAATCTTCTTTCATCTATCAATACCCTAGTTTAGGACAAATTTTATTAAACATACCTAGATCCATACTCTAGAAACAAAATTTTCCACTTATCTTACTTCTACAGATCATAAAGCGTTCAGATCTAAAAAAAAAATTACTATCTTTAACTTTATCAGAGCATGGAGCTTGCAGATCTTACCTCTTTTATTCGGAAATTCTCACTTTTACCTTTCTTAGAGCACAAAGCTTTCAAATCTTGCTTCTTTCCTTCAGATCCGACCTATTTTCTTCAGATCAAGCTTCTTTCTTTTAGCACATAGCTTTATAAGTCAAGTAGAATACTATGCACTAGGGCACGGATCTATGCACAGAGCTTTCACAATTTCAAGATGAATCTTTGCACAAAGCTTCTTGTTCCTCAGTTCCCAGCAATCATAGTTTCAGGTCCCAGCAACAGAACCATTTGTTGGCACAGGGGCAGACCCAGGGTTCAACGCTACAATAGCGCACCAACAAAGCCCTAACTATCGGTCGTTTCGGCAACACCTGTGAAGCAGATGAAGTCTCACCCGAGGTAGAGGCAGGGATGGTTGCAAGACTTAGGTGTCTACAACCCTAGCTGGGACACAGATCTTTGATTATAACACTTAATACAGCTCTTAGCACCATCAGTCCCTCGATATGCAATCACTATTCACTTCGTTGATAAAACAGAGCTTCGCAGCATTCACACTAATCTACAGTATTTAAGCACTTAGCATATAAATGGATTGGAATGAGCATATCAAGCACTAAGCATGACTATCTTGATCAGATCTAATATTCTCACATATCATAAGCACAAAGAAAAAGTAGATCTATCTAAACATATCAAAGCACTTAGCAAATAACATGTGAACACATCAAGACAAAGCACAAAGCACATAACATAGTGTTTATGTGGTTCACCCCCACCCTGGGGCTACATCCACCAACTCTTCTTCTTTATTGTCTTCATTCAATCAGTTACAAGCACAAAGCCTTCAAAACCCTTACTCTGCATAGGACAGAAGATTTGCGCAGCTTGCTAGATCCTTCTTCCTTGTGTTACAACACTAAGCTCTCCACAATATGCTACAAGAACCTGCACTTAGCTCTACAAGTCTCTTATAGTCATGCACAAAGCACTTACAGACTCTACTCACACTTAGCATACATTCACATCACATAGATGCACTATTCTACACCTTCTTACATTGCCTATCCTTTTATTTATACATACAAATTAGGCCTAAACATGGGTAAACCCATGGGTCGACATACCATTCTCGTTACATATTCCCAAAAACCCAAAAAGGGGCCCAAAAGGGGGCCGTGATCCCGTGATCTCCGCTTCATCCTGCGCTCCTCCTTCGACAAGTTGTCAAAGTCCCAAAATAGGTCAACATGACCAAGAAACTCCCAAAACTTGGTCAAGGGCCAACAAAAGTATCTCAAGAAACATGAAACTATATGAACAATTTGTTGGCAGCTAGATATTCATGTTGATTTTATCAATGTAAAACATCGTCTTAATGGGAAAAAAAATTCTATAGCTGCCTCTTTGTGTTTGAGAAGACTTCTATGATTATTTTTGGTTTTGAAAAATTCATTTGATTAGCAATGTGTTTGATTTCATTTCTTTTATTCTCTCGTTTTTTCATGTTCAATTTCATGATTGTTTAAGCATGATATTGAAACAAGCTCTGGTTTAAACACATCATGCAATTTATAGAGTTTCTATTTATGAAATTGGATGAATACCTAAGAACACCTAACGATCTTAAGAACCTTAGATGGTGTTAAGCTTATCGTTTTATGAGTGGTGTCTTTACATTAGTGCACGGGTTGATCACCTTTGGTGTGTACCTTAGTCATTTTTGCATTGGGAGTGTTATACTATCGCATTACCACATCTACGATCGTGCATAAAACAAAAACTTTGGTATAACTTGAAATGTGAATGCTATCCCTTATTGTCCTATCACAATCTCATCGCTATTGTACAGGATTGTCAGTCATTTTCTCAAACAATTACTCCTTCGTCCTACTAGCACAAGCTCGCATTCATTGCCTCACGTGGTAGTTCTTCGTTTTTGCACTAAGTAGTCATTAGAGGAGTTAGTTCTCAATCACGCGTGTCCTTTGGTTCAGTATCCACTCAACAACCTAAGTGGTGTCTATGGTGGATTTCTCTCAAAGCCTTAGGTATCGTGTCTCCTTCGAAAATGCAGAGCTTTTCCTTTATTTCGTGTGGTTTCAAACACGCTCTCCCTTTCACTACTCCTGCTAGTTTTTCATGACCAAACATATGGCGCTTGTGGTGAGGATGGAGCTGAATATCACAAGCCCTGCTCTCACATAATGACATTGTGGACGATCTCGTGGATTTTGGTTGGGTTGGGTTCATAAACCTATTCGAGGGTTTTAACCTCGAGGTTGCTCAAGATTTTTCCCAAACCTTCGATGGTGCTAAGGGCAAGATAGGAGATTTACAGTTGGAAGTGACTGAGGATTCAATTGTAGAAGCCATGGGATTTCCCCAAGAAGGAGCTCGTTGGTTCAAAAAACTCAAATTCGAAGGCATCCCTTGGTATCTACTAATGGCTTCCAAGAAATCACGCTACAATGTCAAAGGTACACCAATTTTTTTGTTTAAACCTTGATGTCATGGTTTACTGTTGATACTTAAGTAGTTTGTCACCTGCGAGGGTAGATATGGGCTAGTTTTCCTATTTCATGTCCGTTTGTTGATGGTGCTTTTAGGTTTTGGTTTAAATATTCCATTATACTTGCTTAAGAGCCTCCAAAAAATGGCCAGAGTCTACCAAAAGAGAAACCTTAACGCACAATCTATCTTATTTCATCACGACCTGATTCGAATTTTGGTCATTTCACAATTCTCAAAAGTTGGGGATAATTGAAAACATTTCATGGATAGGAATGGGTTCACTCCACCTAAAACTGCAATAGAATCACCTTTGCATTATGATGAACCCAACAACCCTTTCCTATCAACTCCTTCTATGAGAAACCTACATGTCGAATTACAAGGAAGCCTTGTGTCAATAACTAAAACCCCTATTGTTTTTCGTAAATCATCCAAAGGCACACACTAGAGACCAAATTTTATTCCTAAAAAGTCCTTAGAAGATGTATTGGATAATCTGAAGGGTAAGGTCCTTGTTGTTCCTAGTCCTGGGCCAGGTGTGGGTGATTTAAATAAGAGTGAAATCAAGAAATAGGGTAGACAAAAAACACAGAGAGGTACAGAAATTGATTTTAATAACAAAAGATATGGTCGACTCATATCCGAAATGTTGAGGAACCGACATCACGATCGTGAAAAACCTATCCTTGTTATTGATGTCGATGACCAAATTTCTATCGATGATACCAGCACTGGTGCGCCCCAATTTGATTTCATATCGAATCTGCCTCCTTTCTTAAAGAAACAACAAGGTTTTTCAGGCATTCAACATGATCTCAAAAGAATCATGGACCAGGGTAAGTCACATACTACAGATCAGACTCGGCCTTTACCAAATCATGAACCGGTGTATTGTGAGAATTGTTTTGACTGGATTGAAAGGTACTACCGAGATATTCCTTACTGATAGGCGCAAGATAATCAAGTGGTCACTCGGAACTCAGTTCTTTAGACGGAAAATGATGAGCTCAGAGCCTGCGTTCAATCGAATTCACACAGAGCCAGCAAGCGTGTTAAGAGATTGGGAAATGTGGTGAACAACATATTGTTGTGTTACAATTAGTGGAATGAGTCATGGGTTAAGCGTTTAGTGGACTAGTAATTTTTGTTTTTGAAAAACAATGTTTAATCATGTAATTGTTTTGGATTGAAAGACTTCAACAGAATTATCTTTTTGTTATTTTATTTTAGTAAAAACATATTTTAAAAAGATCTGTCTCTATCTTGCATGATAAGAGGAACAGATCGGAAACTTGTTTAAATGACAATGTTTTCCCAGTGATAGGGGCAATTCCTCCTGGACCATATGATGGACTTCTTTTTTTTTAAGTATATGGGAAAACGGTTTACTCTTTGGCTTTCGTCATGTGTAGACTGTGCAATCTTTTCATTATTTCTCATATAATTTCTAGATGTGAAATTTTATTTGTATCGAACTAGCTTTAGTATGTTCTGCATATAATATTTTATGTCATGTTTTTCTTTATGCGGTTCATTATATTTTAGTGTTGTTGATATATGTGACTCTTCACCTATCCAAGCATTTTGAGTTTACATCTAATGTTAAGTAGCTGGTAATACCATTACTGAGAATTGGAATTTCTTTCATTTTCAGTTATTGGACATTCTAAAGTCGCATGATATAAAATCATTTATCTTTCTTTCATCTCAGACTTGTTCCAGAATATAAAAGACTTCTTTGAGTTTTTTTCAGGAAGTATTATTCTTTCTTTTGTCATAGGTTTACACTTGACACGGGTTAAGAGGAGCTTATACCAATACAAAGAGATGAATCTAGTTTAGTACTTTTGATCATCATGAGGTTAGTTAGCTTATTATTTATTTAATTTGTTGATTTGTAAATGAATAGTGATTGCATCATTGAAACGTTAAATGCTTTGTCTATTTTCGTTATATCATTTACAATCTTATTCATCCATTGTTTATTAGTTTGGTAGTTAGAGTACTAGGATAATTTTGTTTATTTTTAATCTTGTTGTATCCATTATTTTAAAACAATTATTTTCACAAGGCTTTGCTTAAACCTTGTAAATTGTATATATATATTGTACATAAACATTGTTAGTTAAGCATTTGTATTTAAAGTGTCGATTATTAGAGTTGTACCTTTAGTTAGTTCACATATTTTAGTTATTTAAGGATCCTAGTTGGTTAACAGAGCCATAAAACCCATCAGGGTAGATTATCCCAAACAACTTGGGTTAAATAGACATCCTCAGTCTGGATCTTCCCTTCCTGTTGAAAGTGTGTCATAAACGTCCATCAACAAATGGCACTAGAAGGAGGGCCTGAAAGTCATTAATGGCACGAGGAGGTCGTAGGACTCCCCCAAACAATTGTTCTCTTGTCGTGACGCATAGTCACTTAGACCCTAACGTTACACTTGACCTAGCTACTACCTCAGAAACTACTCGGGACATTCCTGTCGAGCCAGTGACACCAGTTCCTCAAGGGATTGATGTACAGGAAATTGTTCACCAGACGATTTTAAGAACTCAAAGTGTTTTGTCCCAAATTAGACAGCCTGGTAGACAACTAAATCAACCCCTTGATTTTACCAATCTACAAGAACAACCTCTTGACACTGGTCTGCTCGATAACCCATTAGGCAGTAGTATTACCAATCCTTCTGAAGCATTAATACTTGGTGTTGGGGGATCTGGTCTCCCACCATCCCCACCTGGTTCTTCTCCACCCTCTTCAAGTGAGGAATCCTCGGACGAAGGCAGATCTTCATCTGAATGATATCAACCTTCATCTTCTCTAACTCCCATGGAAAACCAAAATAATCCCGCCAGACCTTGGCTCGATCAAGATGTCCTGGTAGTACCTGGACCCCAATACCTATTTCCCAAACATCTGGAAAGGTGGCTACCCAAATTCAACCCAGATTTGAAGAAATCAGTTGAGGATCACATCAAGAAATTTATGTTAGTTGTTAGGATCCAGAGTGTCGAACACGAGGATGTCGTGTGCAGGTTATTCCCCTACACTTTTGAGGGGAATGCTTCAACCTGGTATTTTGCGCAACAACCACAAACCATAGTCTCTTGGGACAAGTTTGAAACTTGCTTTCTGGAAAAAATTGGAGATGATAAATCTCCAGAAGTCTTGGTAATGGAACTTTCTAGTATGAAAATGAACCCTAAATAAAAAGTTAAGGATTTCAACCAAAGATTCCTTACATTAAAAAACAAAATCCATGTAGATTTGATGTCCGTAGAAAACTTGACGGTTGCATACTATACAAAGTCCCTGCATAACAATATAGCCATATGGTTTAAAAGGTCCAAAAAGAACACATTATTAGAATCCTTTTAGGAGGTTGTCCTTATTGAGAAGGACATTCTGAGCTTAAAAGATAGTTTAAATAGTGAGGTTGAAACAGCTTCATCTTCCAAAAAGAAAATAGAAATTTTCACTAGACCTCCTCAAACTAAAAATCAACAAGAGACATTAGACTTGGAAAGTTTGCAGAAAGATTTCCAGAAATTATCTAATCAGGTCATGGACTTAAAAATATATGTTGAGGAGGCATCTACAAGTAAAGGATGTTTTAGACCACCTTTCAGGAAACCTTTTCCTCCAAACCGGGCAAACCTGACCACAGAAGGTCTAAACTTTGAAGGAGTACAGTACGATTTGCAAACGATACCGGAAGCACATGATAACATTGTTTCTGCACCTCCTGGAAATCAAGATGACACGGGTGAAGAGGAAACACCTAATGAGGAGGACTCATCTCCTCCCATTTTCGAACATTTGTTGGGAAGCATCTTTCAAGCAAATTTTGAAACTGTCCATCCTTATAACACTCGAAGTAAAACACAAAACAAACTTTCACCCGAAACAATTAGGAGTGTGGTTTCAAAACAGCCAAAGCAAATTGAAACTAGAAAAAACCCTGTTGCCCCAGTTTTAGAATATAATTTGGTTGAAGATCTTAAAAAACTAAGGGAAAATATATCAGTTTTTGAACTTAAATTTCCTCTTATCCTACAAAAAATGCTCCAAAGTATTGTTGAAAATAATAAAAAGAATGCTCTATCAGCAAGAAATTAGCAGAAAGTGACCCAAATAAAACTAAATATGTCCCTGGTAAAAGTCTAAAAATTAGGATAAAAGGGACATATCACATAAAATTGTAGGAAATTTAGATAAGAATATTTTAGGTACAGCCATAAGCAGAATTATGTTGTCTCTTCACGAAAAAATGTACCTCATTTCTTGTTAACTTTCGAAATTTTCAACATAAATGTACATAATTGTATGGTTGATTATGGTGCCTCGTAAAATGTGATGTCTCTATCTATGTGTTAGAAAATTAATGTTGAAGTAAAAACTTTTGATTTAAAGATCATTTAGTTAGATTGAACTAATGTCAAGGTCATTGGTGAACTTAAAAATGTGTTGATAAGGTTGGCATCTAACCCAAAGGTCCACCAAGTAATTGATATTATTGTTGTTCACATTCCGGAAGTTTATGGTTTATTTTTTCGTAGAGATTGCTCAGAGAAGTTACATGGATATTTTGCTATGGATTGGTCTCATCTGTGGCTGTCAAAAAATGGGCAGGCTAACAAGATCAGAATAAATAAAGAAAATTACCTCAAGTACACTGTTACAGATTTAAACGATCCCAATGAGGCTTTTACTATTGTTGTAAACACAATTGAGAAACAGGGAATGAATACCTATTTTGGAAATTTCATGACTGAAATATCCTCTATCACCAACCCGGAACAGCAATCTAAAATATTGGCTTATACTCAGATGGAAAATCTGGGAAGTACACCAAACATTGTTGATGACCAAGAAATCTGGTCCTTATACTTCGATGGATATAAATCCTAGGAAGGGGCAGGCGTTGTTTGTGTACTAATTGATCCCAAAGGTAATAAAACATTTATTGCTTGTCGATTGGAATTTGAATGTACTAACAATACAGTAGAATATGAAGCACTTATGTAGGGACTAAAGAAGGCATTGGATCTCGAAGTGCAAAACTTGGTAGTATTCGGTGACTCTGAAATCGTAGTCAAACAGGTAAGAAACACGATACATTGTTTGTTGCCACATTTGAAAAACTAGCAAACCGAGGTATGGAGTTTGATACAAAAATTTCTCGCTTTTAATATAAATTTCATTCCTAGGTCGATTAATTCGAGCGTTGATTTATTAGCCAATGTTTCCTCTAAATTATTGCATGTTGAAGGTCTTTCTCTTAACACATTCTCGGCTGAACTGTTATTTAGGTCGTCGATCCCCGACAACATCACAAATTGGTGAGTGTTCTATGGCGATCAGCAGATCATCAATTTTTTTCATATGGAAGACACCTTCCAAGATGCAGTAATCGATGAAAGCACCCACAATGAAAACCTCTGAGATTTCACGGTAATATCTGACCCTCGTTCTGCAGAAGTATCATCCGAGATGGTAAACCCTATCCCCAAATCTATTTTTAGATTAGAAAAAAATTATTATTTACATGACAAGTTTAGAGGGGTAGTCAATTGCAAAATTAATAGTTCCTCATTGTTGTACGAAACTGTAAATTTAGGAACGCAAGGTAATCCTCAAAATATCAATCTAGGAAAAGGGTGTTCTGAACAAGAAAGATCTGCATTCATAAAATTGTTCAAAGAATTCAAATATGTGTTTGCTTGGACATAGGATGATTTAAAAAAATTTGATCCAAACATAATAGAGCATGTAATTCCCATGAAACCCCAAACCCAACCTTTTCAGCAAAAATTGAGAAAAATGCATCCTAAATTAGAACCCACTATTAAAAAGGAGCTAAATAAATTGCTTACTGCCAAGATAATTTTTCTAGTTTGGCATACTCAGTGGGTATCCAACTTAGTCCCAGTAAGGGGGAAAAATGGGAAAATTCGACTTTGTGTCGACTTTCATAACTTAAACAAGGCCTCTGATAAAGACAATTACCCCGTTTCCCCAATGAAACAAATTCTGCAACAAGTATATAGTTCTGAGAGACTATCCTTATTAGATGGTTTCTCAGGATATAACCAGGTGTTTATGTCTCCATCAGATCAGTTGAAAACCAATTTTCGTACCCCATGGGGCACCTACGCCTACAGAAAAATTACTTTCGGATTGATCAATGTCGAGGCTACTTTCCAGAGGGAAATGGACATTACTTTTCGTGGCCTTATCAATCAGTCAGTTGTTGTCTACCTAGATAATTTCACTGTCTTTTCCAAGAATAAGAAAGATCACCTGTCTCATCTTAGGGCTATGTTAGAACGATGTCACAAGTTAGGTATTTCACTCAATCCTAAAAAATCAGTCTTTGCAGTAGAACAAGGGAAATTGCTTGGGTTTAAAGTCTCTAAATATGGAATGATAATTGATCCCAAAAGAACCCAAGCCATTGCCAACCTTCCCCCACCTTCTTCCAAAAAGGAAATGCAATCCATTTTGAGTAAAATTAATTTTGTCAAACGATTTGTTCCAAGTTTTTCTAAGATGATTAGACCTCTACAAAATCTGATCAAAAAGCATGTTTTGTACAAATGGGGATCACAAGAGAATCAATATTTTAATTCCATTAGAAAACATATAACCAAAGCACCCTCCTTGATGAGTCTTGATTTCTCTCAAGATTTCACATTGTATACTTTTGCATCTGACAGATCATATGTTGTTGTGCTCACACAGAAAAATGATAAAAACAACGAGATACCTATTTCATTTATGAGCTCTGCCTTCAAAGGAGTAGAATTAAATTACCCCATGGTAGATCAACAGGCATATGTTGTTTTCAAAACAGTTAAACATTTCAGGTCTTACCTTTTGAAATCCAGGATAAAAGTCGTTGTTCATTACCATGCTGTAAGAAATCTGTTAGTGCAGAAAGAGATAGAGGAAAAAAGGGCAAATTGGATGACATCCCTTCATGAGTATGATCTCGAAATAGTACATGCACAAATTGTTAGAGGTCAAGGCCCTTGAAAATTAGTAGTTGATTCAGTTCAAAAATCATAAAATCAAATAAATACATCAGCTTAAAATCTGCATAACAAAACACAAATATGTTGTGCACAAACTGTGTCTAATTCGTGGTATGATAATATCAAATTTACGTGTTGCACGGAACTACTCCTCGTAACCTTTATCCAAAAAATAGAAGAGCTTCGAGGCTCAGATCTACATCTTTTCAATTAATTAATGATATATTATTTCGAAAGAATTTTGACGGTGTTTTTCTGCGTTGCCTAGAAAAAGAAGAATCTGAAAGGGTGTTAGCTGAACTTCATTCCAGCAATGTACGAGGTCACTTTGGCAGAGATACAACCGCCCACAAAGTACTTAGGGTTGTCTACTATTGGTCCACATTATTTAAATATGCTCACACTTTGGCCTGCAAATGCATAATCTGTCAAAAGGGTGCAGGACGGGTAAAAAAGGTTGTTTTCCCTTTACAGCCTATTACGGTAGACACACCATTTTAGCAGTGGGGCCTAGATATTATATGGCCAATCAATCCACCATCTTCATAGCAACACAAGTACATTCTTACGGCAACTGATTATTGTACGAGGTGGTCAGAGGACTTACCATTAAAGATAGTCAACACAAGTCAGGTAGTTTTGTTTTTAAACTCTCATATTATCACTCGTTTTGGAATACCTGAGTGTTTAGTTTTTGACAATGATTCTTATTTTTCTTCCCTGGATATGAATTTCTTTTCTTTAGAAAAAGGCATTAAACTAAAATACTTTGCCATCTATTACCCACAAGGAAACGGTTTGGCTGAGTCAACAAATAAAAATCTGATCAAGATAATAAAGAGAACAGTGTCGGAAAACCACAAAAATTGGCACAATGCGTTGTACAAGGAACTTTGGGCTGATAGAGTCACTTCAAAAGATTCCATTGGTAATTCTCCTTTCTTCCTCATTTACGGAAGAGAATCCATCCTTCCTCCACACGTCTCGCTCCCTTCTCTACAATTGTCACAGAAATTTCAGGAAGAGGAATGTCCCCCTTTAGAGAATCGGATAAATGCTTTATTAAAATTGGAAGAAGTGAGGACACAAGAAAAACAAAAATTGGATCAGCATCAGCAAATTGTAAAGAGTTGGTTTGATGCAAGTCCGTCCTCATAAATAAATTTTCATGTAGGGAATTTGGTCCTCAAATGGGACAAAGCGCACGAGAATAAAGGAGAACATACCAAGTTTCAAAACCTGTGGCTGGGGCCTTTTTTCATTTCTTCAAAATTGGGTCCTAGTTATTTTCATTTGCATAAATTAGAGGGACATCCAGACACTTTTCCAGTGAATGGCCAATCTCTCAAGAAATACTTCACCTGAGAAAATCAGATTTACCCCCCTTGTAAATATTTTTAGTTTACGTTTTCTTTTGTTTTATTTTCGATTTCTTATTTTGTTTGGTTTTTGTGTCTCCTTAATGATTATTTCTTAATCACCATTCATTGTTGAATGGAATTGGATATTTAACTGGTGGAAGTTGAGAACAGTTCAATGCATCTACACATTAAATTCTAAACTCAAATCAGTTATGGTAAGTCTTTACCAAATCATTGTTCCTGGTTTTTGTTGAAGTCTCAGGGAAATACGATTATATTTAAAACTTCTTACATCGTCCCAGTTCTAATGAGATCAACTCATAGCGCTTCCCCATCCCTGAGATGATTTCTTGACTGAAATCTAAATGTCCAAATTATGATGAAATTTATCAGTTCTCAAAGAAAAAAATAAATATAAAAATAAATAAATAAAAACAATTCTAAAGATCAATCCTATCATTACCTGACTGTGAAATCTTTAGTATCACCCCGCTCTCTTGTTATCGTGAAGTTTCTAAAAATTTTATAAACAATTTTAGAGACTTGGAAGCACTGTCATGTGTGGGAATTGTGTTGGAAGATTGGTTGTTGTCATTGA
The DNA here is from genome assembly GCA_032191745.1 of Picea mariana. NCBI lineage: Eukaryota > Viridiplantae > Streptophyta > Pinopsida > Pinales > Pinaceae > Picea > Picea mariana. Next base: position 13,567 of record JASDQU010882312.1, on the reverse strand, counting down.
TGTCAACCCTAGCCATGGGTTTTGGAACGCAAGATTGGTGAAGGTATTTCGACATGAAGGAAAATGCACATGTAGATACAAGACCCATGGATGGATAGAATACATCATGTTGTTTTCGGTGGTATGTGGAACATCACGTGGATCCTCATNATTTTCAGGTTGGCCCTAATGTTAAAAGGAAGTGACATAAATGGTATAAATAAATATCATTATACATTCATTTGATACACAAGTCGAATTTCAGAGAAAATCAGAAGTAAAGAAGACCAGATTTCAAGGGAGGATGAAGTGTTTGGGTGATGTGTTCTAAGGTATGTTATTTTCAGGTCATCTTACCATTTTTTTCTATAACTTTTTTTCTATAACGATTCAGATGGTGAAATTGATATGGTATTGAGAAGACATATCAAGGTACCTGTGGTAAAAATTTCAGCTCTTGATTCACTATAATTATGGAGATACACTATGTGGAAGATAGGGTTTTTGACCAGTCCTTAAGCTAGTCAAAAAACAGGCGTTCCGGGTAAAACGGTCTTAACTTATTCATAGATAATCCAAATGAAGTGGGAAAATTTGCATTGGAAAGAGTATGGACTTTAGTTTATTGTGTGCAATTTTCAGAATCTGATGTTAAATATTGAGCGCGGGGCATTCTGTGCAAGTTCGGTCTCCTAAATAAACCAAAATTGAACAAAGTCTACCATTCTCTCTATAACTTGTTTTTGGGTGGAAGGAAGGGGAAAGGATGGAGAGTTAAATCCTCTCATGATATTGGAGTACTATATATTCCTCTTGGAGGTTTATCCCTCCCTTTACATTTGGAAGTTGTAGCTACCATTGGAAGTCATTACTTCCCTTGAACAATAACTATTGATTATTTCTCATATATTGTGCATGGTGTATTGTGGTGTATTGGTGTAACTCTTATACTATTGTTCATTTCTCATTGGATATAGTTGAATGGTTTAAGTATAATCTGAAAAAAGGTTTTAAATTTTACTTGATACTGATTCACCCCCCCTCTCGGTATCAACAAATTGTGTGTAAACCCATCGGGATACTGAACAGGTCTGCTGGTAGCGGGTAAATGCACAGATGATACCAAGATAACTTCATTGGGGTATTGAACAAGCATGCTCGCAGTGAAGCAATGTCGGGTTCAAAGATCCTCATGTATGTTTTTAAATTGATCAAGTATCAAGATATTTTTATCATAGATGGATGAGTTTTGGATGGGATCAAAGTACTGGAGGCGGTTAAATGACACCCCTGTCGAGGCTATGAACGCATGCTGGTAGCAGTGGCCCTGTCAACGGTATTGGAGTTACTTGTATAAATATCGTTACCCTTTTGATAGAAACCAAATTTCAGATTACAATTTTTGGACAGAACTTTATGGTATGACTGTGTTATTTTTCTGAGTTAATGTCAAAATGCTCGATCTGACTTTTAATTGTTTCTAGTAACTTTTTGAGTTATCTTTTCCTTGATATAAAGTTCTAATGATGCAGAGATAACTGCTTCACCCAGTGTGTCACCATTGTTGGCAGCCAGATATTCATGTCGATTTTATCAATGTAAAACATTGTCTTAACGAGATAAAATTGTCTATAGCTGCCTCTTTGTGTTTGCGAAGACTTCTATGATTTTTTTTGGTTTTGAAAAAATCGTTTGATTAGCTGTGTGTTTGATTTCATTTCTTTTAATCTCTCATTTTTTCTTGTTCAATCTCATGATTGTTTAAGCATGAAATTGAAACAAGCTCTGGTTTGAACACATCATGCAGTTTATAGAGTTTCTATTTATGAAATTGGATGAATACCTAAGAACACCTAACAATATTAAGAACCTTATATGGTGTTGAGCTTATCATTTTATGAGTGGTGTCTTTACCATTAGCGCACGAGTTGATCACCTTTAGCGTGTGACTTAGTCATTTTTTCATTGGGAGTGTTATACGATCAAATTACCACATCTACAATCACGCATAAAACAAAAACTTTGGTATAACTTGAAATGTGAATGTTATCCCTTATTGTCCTATCATAGTCTCATCGTTATTGTACAGGATTGTCAGTCATGCTCTCAAACAATTACTCCTTTGTCCTGCTAGGACAAGCTCGCATTTATTGCCTCAAGTGGTATTTCTTTGTTTTTCGGTTAAGTGGTCATTAGAGGAGGTAGTTCTCAATCACGCGTGTCCTCTGGTTCAGCATCCACTCAACATCCTGAGTGGTGGCTATGGTGGCTTTCTCCTGGAGCTTTAGGTATCGGGTCTCCTCCAAAAATGCAGAGCTTATCCTTTATTTTGTGTGGTTTCAAACACGCTCCCCCTTCCGCTACTCCTATTGGTTTTTCATGAACAAATCGATGGCGCCTGTGGTGAGGATGGAGTTGAATGGCTCACAGGCCCTGCTCTCACATGACGACATTGTGGATGATCTTGTGGCTTTTGGTTGGGTCAAGTTCATAAAATTATTTGAGGGTTTTAACCTCGAGGTTGATCAAGATTTTTCCCAAACCTTTGATGGTGCTAAGGCCAAGATAGGAGATTTACAGTTGGAAGTGACTGAGGATTCAATTGCAGAAGCCACGGGATTGCCCCAAGAAGGAGCTCATTGGTTCAAAGACCTTGAATTTGAAGGCATCCCTTAGCATCTACTAATGGCTTCCAAGATTTCGTGCTACAATGTCAAAGGTACACCAATCATTTTGTTTAAACCTCGATGACATGGTTTATTGTTGATACTTAAGCAGTTTGTCACATGTGAGGGTAGATATGGGCCAGTTTTCCTGTTTCATGTCCATTTGTTGATGGTGTTTTTAGGTTTTGGAATATGCCATTCTACTTGCTTAAGAGCCTCCAAAAAATGGCCAGAGTTTACCAAAGGCGAAACCTTAACGCACAGTCTAGCTTATTTCATCACGACCTGATTCAAATTTTGGTCATTTCACAATTGTCAAAAGTTGGGGATAATTGGCAAGATTTCGTGGATAGAAATGGATTTTCTCCTCCTGAAACTGAAATAGACTCACCTCTGCGTTCTGATGAACCCACTGGCCCTTGCCTATCAACTCCTCCTCTGAGAAACCTACATGTTGAATTACAAGGAATCCCTATGTCAATAACTAAAACCCCTGTTGTTTTTCATAAATCATCCAAAGGCACACACCGAAGACCCAATTTTATTCCTAAAAAGTCCTTAGAATATGTATTGGATAATCTGAAGGGTAAGGTCCTTGATGTTCCTAGTCCTGGGCTAGTTGTGGGTGATTCAAATGAGAGTAAAATCAAGAAATAGGGTAGACAAAAAACACAAAGAGTTACAAGCATTGATTTTAAGAACAAAATATCTGGTCGACTCATATCTAGAATGTTGAGGAACCGACATCATGATCGTGAAAAACCTATCCCTGTTATTGACGTCGATAACTAAATTTCTATCGATGATACCAACATTGATGCACCCCAATTCGATTTTGTATCGAATATGCCTCCTTTCTTAAAGAAAAAACAAGGTTTTTCAGGCATTCAACATGATCTCAAAAGAATCATGGAACAGGGTAAGTCACCCACTACCGATCGGACTCGGCCTTTACCAAATCATGAACTGGTGTATTGTGAGAATTTTTTTGACTAGATTGAAAGGTATTACCGAAATATTCCTTACTTACAAGCGCAAGTAAATCAAGTGGTCACTCGGAACTCAATTCTTGAGAGGGAAAATGATGAGCTTAGAGCCTGTGTTCCATCAACTTCACACAGATCCAACAAGTGTGTTAAGAGTTCGAGAAATGTGGTGAACAACATATTGATGTGCTACGATTAGTGGAATGAGTCATGGGTTGAGCGTTTAGTGAACTAGTAATTTTCATTTTTTTTAAATGATGTTTAATAATGTAACTGTTTTGGATTGAAAGACTTCAACAAAATCATCTTTTTGTTATTTTATTTTAGTAACAATATTTTAAAAAGATCTGTCTCTATCTTGCATGATAAGAGGAACATATTAGAAACTTGTTTAAATAGCATTGTTTTCCCAGTAATAGGGGCAATTCCTCCTGGACCATATGATGGACTTATTTTTTTGAAAGTATATGGGAAAATAGTTTACTCTTTGGCTTTCTTCCTGTGTAGATTGTGCAATTTTTTCATTGTTTCTCATGTAATTTCTAGATGTGAAATTTTATTTGTATCGAACTAGATTTAGTTTGTTCTGCATATAATCTTTTATGTCATGTTTTTCTTTATGCGTCATTGTATTTTGGTGTTGTTGATATTTGTGACTGTTCGCCTATCCAAGCATTTTGAGTTTACATCTAATGTTAGGTAGTTGGTAATACCATTACTGAGAATTGAAATTTCTTTCATTTTCAGTTATTGGACATTCAAGAGTCACATGATATAAAATCATTTGTCTTTCTGTCATCTCAGACTTGTTCTGGAATATAAAAGACTTCTTTGAGTTTTTTTCAGGAAGTATTATGCTTGCTTTTGTCATAGGTTTACACTTGGCATAGCTTAAGAGGAGCTTATACCAATACAGAGAGATGAATCTAGTTTAGTACTGATGATCGGCGTGAGGTTAGTTAGCTTATTATTTATTTAATTTGTTTATTTGTGAATGAATAGTGATTGCATCATTGAAACGTTAAATGCTTTGCCTATTTTTGTTATATCATTTACAATCTTATTCATCCATTTTTTATTAGTTTGGTAGTTAGAGTTCTAGAATAATTTTGTTTATTTTTTATCTTGTTGTATCCATTATTTTAAAACAATTGTTTTCACAAGGCTTTGCTTAAACCTTGTAAATTGTATATATCTATTGTACATAAACATTGTTAGTTAAGCATTTGTATTTAAGGTGTTGATTATTAGAGTTGTACCTTTAGTTAGTTCGCATCTTTTAGTTATTCTAGAATCCTAGTTGGCTAACGGAGCCATAAAACCCATCAGGGTAGATTATCCCAAACGACTTGGGTTAAATAGACAACCTCAGTCTGTATCTTCCCTTCCCATTGACAGTGTGTCATAAATGCCCGTCAACATAATTATAGAATCATCTCCAAGATTTCATCACCAAAGTGTGACAAATACATAAGAGTTTATCCATTCTTAGGCATAATATGAGTGTGCTCCAATAGGTATGAAAACCTTTACAACATGAGCAATACTTTTGTGTAGATACAAAAATGGTTTAGAGGTACTCTAAGTCATGTGTCCTAATAGATCCATCCCAATCTTGACGGTTGCAGCTTTGTGAGACATTCTCCAAGTTGTACTCCTCAATGGACTGAATTGGGTTGACCTGTGATGATACTCTTCGATGGATTGAGTTGAGTATGACACTTATTGATGGACTGATAAGTTGTACTGGGTTGGTGCTCAACGACCCTTGGGTTGTATCCCATGTGGTTGGGATATTATGGGATGTATCCCATCATCCCTTGTGGTTGTAGCCTTTGTGGATTCGTCTTGTGGTTGTGGTCCTTGATGATGATGACACACACTATGATGTCATAACCCTAGTGTCCTCTAGTGGGTTGTAGCCCCTAGAAGAGCTTGAGAAGGTCCACATTGGTCATTTCCATGTGTGACGTGATGGAGGATACCTTTCACATGTGACCTCAAGAGAGAAGAAGGCCCAAGAATTGTGTGGATGACTTAAGGTCCAAGTCAGACTTTTTGGAGACAACCCTTGGATGTGGCCTTGTGTGTATGGATTAAGGTCCAAATCGACCTTGTTGGAGGCAACAATTGGATGTGATGGTTCACACCCTAGACATGTATATATAAGAGATCTACCTCTCATTGTATCATATATTATAATTGGCATAGTAACTCTCTCTTGTTATGAAATTCACTATACCTTTCTTGGTTCGCTAACTTTCTCTTGGTTGTAATTTTTCCATTCTTATCTAGTCAAAGTTTGTTGGGTTTTCTCCCCCTCTGAAGAAGGGTTTCCGAGGATAAATTTTGTGTATCATTGTGCATGGTTTTATTCTTGTGATCCTAGTTATTTTCTGCTACTATTGTATATGGTTTATACTTCAATTCATGATTTTGCTAATGTGATAAAGAAAATTAAAGAAATCTGAACCAGAATAAAATTCTAACATGATATCAGAGCAGCGTACTTGAAAGAGTCCATTTTCATAGTTCACTGGGTTTTTTTTTCATTTTGGTAGCTTTTGATTTTTTCAGCAGTTCTAGTCCCTTATGTTCCAACAAAATTTCTAGCAGTCCTTCTTGTCCAGCAAAGTTTCTCTATGGTTTTTGTAGCCATGGTTCCAAGTATTTTGGTGGAAGATAGGCTTGATAGAGCCGCAAATTTCAACTCTTGGAGATCTAGGTTGCTCATCACTCTGGAAGAGAGTGATCTGATGAAGTTTGTTGAAAAAGTTGTACCATAACCAAATGATGCTTTAGAGAAGTCTAACTAGAAGAAAAATGATGCAAAATCTAGAAAAATCATAATCTACTCTGTGAGAGACCATTTGATTCCTCACATCTCCAAATTGAAGACAACTAAAGATATGTTTGATGCCTTGAAGAAGTTGTTTGAAAGTAACAACACCAACAAAGATATTTCCTTGAGACACCAGCTTCAGAATATTAAGATGACTAAGGTAGATATCGTTGCCACCTTCTTCATGAAGATTTATAAGATCAAATATCAATTGGGTGCCATTGGAGAGATCATCTCATACAAAGAACTTGTTATGTTGACCCTTAATGGGCTTCCAAACTATTGGGAGTCATTCATTCAGAGTATTAGTGGGTGATCCAAATTGCCTATGTTCGATCGATTATGGAAATATTGTACTCAGAAGAAGACTAGACTTACAGATAGAGGTGTGCAAAGTTCCCATCATGATGAAATTCAAGCCCTTGCTTCTCATGCAAGAAGAGGAAGAGGAAGAGGAATAGGTTCCAATAGATCATTCAAAGGAGGAAAGTTTGGAACAACTCTTGAGCATAGAAAGAAAGATCTTTCAAAGATTCAATGTCTCAAGTGTGAGAAGTTTGGCCACTATGCCACACATTTTCCCTTGTGGAAGAAAGGAAAGCAACATGCCTCCATTGTTGATGTTGACAAATATCCACCGCAGAAGAAATCAAGGAATGAAAACAAGGATAGTGAGGAGTTCTTCTTTATCTCAGCTCTCTCATGTATGGTTCCTACTAGCAGTGATGTTTGGTTGATTGATAGTGGTGCTTCTAGACATATGACTGGATATAAAGAGCACCTTACAGATTTAGTAGAAAAAGACTCTCGGTTTCATGTTATACTTGGTGATGATGTCAGATACACTATGAAGGGATCTGGGGCCACTTCCTTCCAATTAGACGCTAGTACCCTTCTTCATTTGAGTAATGTACTATTTGTACCAGGAAGGAGAAGGAAACTTGTCTTTNACGTCTAATTGGAAGGAAGTGGCCCCAGATCCCTTCATAGTGTATCTGGGGCCACTTCCTTCCAATTAGACGCTAGTACCCTTCTTCATTTGAGTAATGTACTATTTGTACCAGGAAGGAGAAGGAAACTTGTCTTTATTTCAGCCTTGGAAGACAAAGGCTAAAAGGTTTCTTTCGTTGATAGAAAGGTTCCTGCATGGCACAAGAAATCTAGTATGGGATCAGCCCGTGTGATTGGTGTTCGAGAAGATGGTTTGTACAAATTGGTAGTTCGACCAATTCAGGCACTGGTACAGTATTCTATCAATATGAGTGAATTGTGGCATAGGGTACTTGCTCATTTGCATTATATAGCTCTTCCTACTTTGGGGAATATGGTAACACGTCTTTCAGAGCTCCATGTAGTGCATGATGGAATTTGCAAAGGTTGTACTCTTGGAAAGAATACCAAAGGGTCTTTTCTGAGTAGTGACAAAAGATCCAAAGGGATCTTAGACCTAGTACATTTAGATTTGTGTGGACCTGTGATAGTTTCTTCCTTGAGTGGATACTTATACTATGTGATATTTGTTGATGACTAATCTCAGAAGACATGGATTTACTTCTTGAAGTACAAGGAATCCGAGGAGGTTCTTGGCAGGTTTCAAGAGTACAGAGAACAGGTTGAGAACCTGATTGAAAATATGATCAAGGTATTGAGATTATATAATGGAGGAGAGTACACCTCCAAGGGGTTCTGTGATTTCTGCATTAAGGTAGGGATCAAGAGGGAGTACATTATTCCTTACAACCCTCATCAGAAGGGAGTTGTAGAGAGAAAGAACAGAACTATTATTGAGGCAGCTAAGGCTATGATTCATGATCAGAGTTTGCCTATGTTTCTGTGGGCAGAGGCATCCATGACCATAGTGTATGTTCAAAACAGGAACCCTCATAAGATTTTGAGGAACATGACTCCCGAGGAGGCCTTCACCGAAGTGAAGCCTAAGGTTGGACACTTTAGGATATTTGGGTGTCCTATGTACATTCATGTACCCAAGGAGAAAAGGAAAAATTTAGACCCTTCAAGAAGGAAGGGTACATTTGTGGGGTACAGTGACTCTTCAAAGGCATATCAGATCTACATCCAAGGTCAAAGATAGATTGAGGTGAGCAAGGATGTTTTCTTTGAGGAGGAGGTAGTCTTCAGTAGGTCTAGAGGATCTAACTTGGAGATTGACAGTGAGAAGCAGGAGGAGATTGTGTATTCTCTCCCTTACCCTTCCGTAGTTTAGAGGGAGCCAGTTGAGACAGTTGAACCTGTTGATCCAGTTGATCCACTAGATCATGTTGATGCTCCTAAAGATATTGTAGTGGGCCAGAAGAGGCCTGCATGGGCTCGTCAGACTTTGTAGGAGGCAGAGGGACATGCAGCTCCCTGTGGTACTTTCAGAGAGAGAAAGAGACCTCAAATATTCTCGATCTATGTTGCAGCGATGAGCCACATCATTGATTCTGAGCCTTCTTGTTATGAGGAGGCATCTAGTCAATAGGTATAGATAGATTCCATGATGGAGGAGTATCAGTCCATCATGAAGAATGATGTGTGGGATATTGTTTCAAGACGTAAATGGAATTCAGTGGTGACTTCCAAGTGGATCTATAAGGCAAATCATGAACCTAATGGGAGCATCAAGAAGCACAAATGAGATATGTGGCTAGAGGATTCTCTCAGGTAGAGGGAGTAGACTATGAGGACACATTTGCTCTTGTTTCTTGGTACACTTCCATTAGAATGATCATTTCCCTTGCTTCAGCTATGGGTTGGAGACTACATTAGATGGATGTGAAGACAACCTTCCTCAATGGAGAGATTTAGGAAGAGGTGTACATCAAGCAACTCAATGGTTTTATGATCCATGAGAAGGAGACCCATGTGTGCATGTTGAAGAAGGCCTTGTATGGACTCAAGAAGGCACCTTGAGCTTGGTATGCGAGGATTGATGTATACCTAGTGATTTTGGGCTTTATCAAGAGTGTTGCAAATCCCAACCTCTACTATAAATTTGTTAATGGTGAGTCCTTGATTTTGGTCCTGTATGTTGATGATTTATTTCTCACTAGATCAAAGAGCCTCATTTCTAGGTGCAAATATGAGTTAGCCTCTGAGTTTGAAATGAAGGATCTAGGCACAATGCACTATTTCTTAGGATTAGAGTCGTGGCAAAGAGATGACGAGATCTTCCTGAGTCAAGGGAAGTATATAGTTGATATTTTGAGGATATTTGGGATGTTGGACTATAAGTCCATGGCTACACCGATGGTTTCAAATCTAAAGAAGTTGAGTAAGCCTACTTCTGATTCATACCCGATTGATCCGACTATGTATAGAAAGTTGATTGGATCATTGATGTATATGGTTATCACCAGACCAAATATTTTATATATAGTGAGTGCACTTAGCCAGTTCATGAGTCACTCAAGACAGTTGCATTGGGTAGCAATGAAGCATGTGTTGAGATACTTACGAGGCATAATTGGATATGGCTTGAGATATGCTTCTAGTGTTGACATGAGATTGCAAGGATATGTTGATTCTGATTGGGAAGGGAGCGCAGTGGACAAGAAGAGCACCTACGGGTGTTACTTCAGTTTGGGGTCTGCCATGGTTTCCTGGTGTAGCAGGAAACAAACCTCTATTGCTTTAAGTACCACAGAGGTTGAGTATATTGCAGTGTCTATGGCATATCGTGAAGTAATGTGGCTTCATAAGCTCCTTGTAGGATTGTTTGGGCATATGTTGGATCCCACAGTGATTCATTATGATAACCAGAGTTGTGTGAAGCTCTTAGAGAATCCAATATCTCATGACATATCGAAACATGTTGAGATCAAGTTGCATTACATTCGATACATGGTGCTAATGAAATCAGTACCAGTGTATTACCTTCCTACAGATCAGAAGATTGAAATTGTTCTTACCAAGCCCCTTTCCAAGTCAAAGTTTGAGTACTTCCATGATAAACTTGGAGTGGTAGAGAATGCCCCTCTCACTGAGAGGGAGTGTTGATGGTTGCAGCTTCGTGAGACATTCTCCAGGTCATACTCCTTGATGGACTAAGTTGGGTTGACCTGTGATGATACTCCTCGATGGATTGAGTTGAATATGACACTTATCAATGTACTGATAAGTTGTAGTGGGTTGTTTCCCAGTAACCCTTGGATTGTAGCCCATGTGGTTTGTATATTATGGGTTGTATCCCATCATCCCTTGTAGTTGTATCCCTTGTGGACTTGTCTTTTGGTTGTGTCCTTTCACGATGATGAAACACACTATGAGGTTGTAACCCTAGTATCCTCTCGTGGGTCGTTGATCAAAATCTGGACCAGGGGTCAAATTTTAGCCCAAAAATCAACGTTCTCAGAATTGCCTCAAAATAAATGAGAGCATAGCCCTCGTCGTCACAAATCCAACGCAATTTGTTTCATCTCAAATGGACATCAGGAGCGAGAGATATTGTGATCTGTCTGAATCGCCAAACAGTAAAAAAAATGGATGCTGACTGGGCAGTTCGTACAGTCCATATGGATGCTGATGTGGCAAAGTCCGTACATGCTGACATGGTGACTGTATGGTGACATGGCACCTGCTGATGTGGCGATTTGTGATTAGCTAACATTTGGGTGAATGTTATTGCGACACGTGGCATCATTTGGGCGAATGGTAAGGTGCCACGTGGCCCAATCATGGGCTGCCACGTGGCACCCGTTTATTGGCTAATGGGTTCTTATGTCAAAATTTTTGGAGTCCGTGGGGTTCGACCCCCGGACCTCCCCACTGCGCAATGCCTCCACAAAGTCCGCCCGACCGCTAAACCACGCATTAGTTCTTATTATGTAAATGGAAAAATATGTATTTGAATTTAATTAAAGTAATGTTTGGCGGGGGGGTCGGGTCGGGGCTTAGCCCCGGCCCACGGTCGTATTATGTTAAACCATGCGACCAATATGCATATGAATGGAGCGCGGGATTTGTGTTGTGGTTTAAGCCACAGTTATATTGTGTTTATATATGACCAAGCCTTCGTTAAAATGGCGCGCGGGGTTTTCAAGAAATGGTTTAGAAACGGTTAAAGATTAAGCCCGTGGCTATATGCCTATTTACATATGACCGTAACTTAATGCGCGGGGAGTTGGCGCGGTTAAACCGTTTGGCCCCTTTTCCCAACACGCGAGGTCATATGGCCCATGTGCCTAGGTGCTAGGTGGTTAGGGGCTGGAGGCGCCCTAACCGTTCTATGGTTTGCATCGTTGGCGCGGTTGTGCCCGATGCTAGGTTTTTACGCCTTATATTGCGTGTGAGCCAGGTTCACTTGGAAAGGGTGCGTTTTGGCGAACCAGATTCAGAAAGCTTGAAGAAGGAAAATGGAGGAGGCCTAACTTCTTCATCTTTTGGCCGATTGAGGTGCCGTAAAATCCCAACTAGGGGTTTTTGGATGTCCTGAATCCATTGGCACCATTATCAAGGCCATTTGAAGACTTCTTATGCAGGTTTTTCACCATTGAAGTTTCAGGAAACTCCAAGGAGTTTGAAGCCCTCATTGATGGAGGACATGGTTTGGTGAGCCTATGTTTGTTTTCTGTGATTGAATAATCATTTTTGGCTAATTAATATGCTCTAAACACATTGGGACAGGTTTCAGAGGCTGTTGAGGACTTTTACAGGTGTTTTTTCCAAAGAGAAACTCAGGGAAGCTTATGGCCACATGTAGAGGAGGTCATGCCCGAATGAGCCATGATCCGTTTTCAGAGTTCTATTAGTCATTTTTGGGGTTTTTATGTGTTTTGATACCAATGGTACAGTTTGTTTTTCCATTGGAGTTGAGAAGCAGATTGTAAAAGAACTTTTGACAAATTAATCCCAAAGAGCCAAGTCCATTGATGGAGGCTCAAGGAGATGTAGCCCGGAGGGGGGTGAACTCTTTTATCAGCCTGTTCTTGTTGTGAGTTTGATGGTTTATTTGCTGCAAGTTGTGTTGCTATGTATTTATTGAAAGTACATATATAACCATCTAAAAGAACAATTCCTCACACATAAACATTTACAAGAAGATGCATGAACTTAACACATAAGTTTATCTTGCATATTTATACACATGAAGCAAGGTCCTGTAAAGTTTATTTTTATGAAGTAGAGGGTGCTTGCATAGCATAACAAGTCAGCCTTCTATTTTCAGATTAGGTGGTATCAGAGCATAGTTTGTTTTGCTCATGTGTTTTCCATTGACAGCTTGAGATTTAGCTATTGGTTTTTGTGCAAGTTTTGTGTTGAAGTTGATATCTTGCAAGGATGGAGGAAGATTCAAGCATTGATAGTTCTTATACATTTTCATTATCTAAATTCTTTGACAAAGAAGAGATTCTAACCATGAGAGATTTGATGAAAGAGATGTGTGAAGACAGAAATGAGCACATTTCCCTTGAAGAGTAGTTGATTGCCATGAAGAAGGAGAAAGACCAACTTCTTGAAAAGTTGCATGAGATGGAGATTCAACTCCATGAGGCAAAGGAAACCCTTACCAAGTACATGCATGAACATGAGGTATGCAATGTTAGTTTATCTTCTAATTCCTCTAAAGATGAATGTTTTGGTGGTTTTGAAAATCACACAAGAGGAATAGGGTCCAAGTTATTGTTAAAAATGGGCTATGAAGGTAGAGGTTTGGGCAAGCATGCACAAGGCATTGTTGATCCTATTGTTGTTGAAGATAGACCTAAGTATTGTGGTCTTGGCTATGAACGAATTGATGGAGCAAATTCCAAAGTCGAGGAGACAAAGGAAAAAGTTCCAAGCACAAATTTCGTTTCGAGTTCACCTCCTCAAGAAGTCTTTAAAGGTGAAAGTTCAAGAACTTTTGTTGAAAGTGCAATCCCTTCAGCATGCAAGGCTTGTGTTCAAGATGAATGTGAATGTGTGAAATGAAAGAATTGTGATAGTGATGAGGATAAGAACATTGTTGATGGTCTTCAAAGGAGAGCTTGTAACTCTTCAAATTCACCTCCTCAAAGAGGCGATAAAGGTGAATGTTCAAGGTATAATTCTGCTTATCATTCAGTTGCTTTTGATTATGTTAAGCATGATAAATTTGTATGTAAAAATGGAAG
>JASDQU010882311.1:115665-126055 GCA_032191745.1 Picea mariana | reverse complement strand
CGCAAAACAATTCACTCACAAAAGTAGCATGACTATAATCACTCATGAGGTTTGTAAGTCCGATTTTTGAAATAGGCATATTGACAATGTCCTTTGGTTTCATCAAACTCCACAATGGAAGTTGTGTATGGAAGACAACACTAAGATTCATAGTGGAAGTTACGTATGGAAGAAGACCTTGATTTATCATTAAATTATTTGTCTGTGAGTACAACATACCTCACATACTCCATAAACACATATTGATGAGTTGAAATGGAATTGATCAACAACAAGGGTTACTCCCAGTGAGAAGTCCCAATTAGACCTCACACTGTTTGGAATAGGGAACCCATTCAGATTCTGGCCTGGCGACCATTACCGATTTTGAGGTTTACTGGTTGTGGTTCGGTCCACTATCAATGGTTTTCTAAACTAGATAATGAAATGCAACTAATATAAAATGAAAATGCATGTGTTTGGACATGAATAATGATAACCAGAAAGAAAGCATAGAACCACATATGCTCCTATCAATGACCCAGGAAATAGTGCACTAAGAACAAGGGAAAGAATATGACTAAATGATTGCAAACCCAAAAAAGTCCAGAATTAATCAACCATATACACTATACTCACGCATTCAAACAAACATTTCTAGATAACATAAATAAGAATACAACAACTACACATAAGAATAGTCTAYAATGTGAGATACATTCTTACATAACTCCAGTGCTAAGAAAAAACAACATAATAGTTCACAATGAATACACAMGAACCAAAGTTCTCTAGAAAATGTCTTGGAAAAAAATGTCTTCTCCTCATGAAAKTTCCAATACTAGTACATGAAATCTCCAAGAGCCAAAATCTCCCTCTCCTTAGAGTTTCTAGCARTTATAATTGTTTACAAAAGAACTTCCCTCTCTTGGCCTAGTGGCCAAGTGGTAGTTTTAGTTTCATTCATGTAATTGTCCCTCTCATTTCTTTTCCTTCCAAATTATATATTCGTCATTTTCTCCAAGAGTACTTCATTATATTCAATTTTATATAAATTTGGTGTCACCTCATTGCCCCTTTGACTGTTAGATACATACTTAAGGAGTCCAAATGAATAACAATAAAAAAAATAGATTTTATTGGAGTAATGATGAGTGTAACTCCTTTTCCTTAGGTTCACTGATGGACATGTGTAGCTTATGTGTGCTCCCATGCTCAATATTTGCGCTATAGGTTTTGATTACTTTTCCTTTCAGCTTCACATCTGATCGTCGTTCATGTACTGTTAATTCATCCTTTTCTGTAGATAACATTTTCAAAGCCACTGTTATAGATTAGTGGGTCCTTCTCACCATGATGTTTAACATCCGTGTTTCAACTGCTCACTCTATACATAATGTCTTCAAATTAAAATGCATAATTGTTTTTAGTATTAGTACCTAGATGCCATTACCACAAAATATATAAGTTGCAAATATACAAAATTTTAAATCATACTTTAGAAAAATGCGTTTAAAGTAAAGGATTCAATTAACAAATTAATGAATTCGATTTTGCTTCCCCGAGTCTGATCCTTGATCCCTTTGATAATGATTTTGTGAACACCTTCACTTAAATGATGTGTTATCAAGTTTCCAAGCTATTGATAGTGTGCTTGTATTCAAATTTAAAAACATAAAACAAGGGGTAGAAAATATCCTAAAATTTATACCAAAAAAGTTGTAGATCTTAGAAAAACCTTTCTAATGGTATAAAAAACACACAAAATGGAGTTTGGAATTAAAAGTTATGGTAAAAATACCCCCAAAAAATGTGTTCTTCCTTACACCATATGTCGTACCCCATTTAACTTTAGTTGTGATATGCCCTATGTTGCACTTATTTAATTTTTATGGTGGTACAACATGCTCAATAAATTGGAGTATATCACACCACATGATTTTTATGGTGGTGCAACATGATATGTATCACACTCACACAATATTTTGGTTGGTGTGACATGGTATGTATTTCTCTCACATGATATTTTGGTTGGTGTGACAAATGTTTTATACCTTCACTTTCATGCTCCCCTTATCAAAGTATTTCTCATGCATACCATAAGCTTATGCCCCCTAAATAAAATTTGTGTGCCACCTCATGCATAACACTTACCCAAAACTCGTCTTGTGTCCCCTTTTCAAAACATGTCTTATGCGTACCACCTTATGTGCACTTCCTTGTCCCTTTATGTAAATTTGTATTTTATGAACTTTTATACCTTGTCTTATTCGCACCACCCGACCCCATGTTTCACATTGGATATTTTATGGTGTGATATGTATCACATGGTAAATTTTCTTTGTGATACATGTTAACACATTTCTTTATGTGCCCCCCTCTTTAAAACATTATGTGATGCATACAACCTTTGTCTTTGGTGCACTTACCTTATGCACTCCACAACATTTTTGTCTTATTCATAGCCCATCACTTTGGTTTAAAATCTTATTTTTATTTCTTTTTTAGTATGTTGCATTGAAAGGCGTTTCAGGGGTGATACCATATCGCGTTGCAACTTATTTTGTGTGCGATATGGTAAACTATTGTAAAACTTTATCGCGACTACTCTAAAATTTAGATAATTGTGCCCCACGTCATGGAAAAATACCTGTAATTTTCCCATACGATGTCTGTTTGAGGTGCCAACTTTTGTAATGTGGAAAGAATAGGTGGGAGATTTTCGATGAGTGGTCGTCCAACTTCACTCGAGATCATTTTAACAACTTTCATAAGCAATAAGGCTCGGTTGACAGGGAATTCCCAATGCATGTTATTGTACTTATGGATCTCAGATTCAGATTCCATCAATTGCATTGGGTTTGTAATCCCACAAAATCTATAGTAGATTCCATCAATTGCATTGAGTTTGTAATCCCACAAAATCTATAGTAGGCCTACTCCAAGGGTAAAATATTCACTTTGATCAATACCTTCAATTATGTGTAAAAGTTTAAATAAAATCTTGGTCCTCGTTCTTGTCATTGCCTTACTCGAGTTTAATTCGGTCAACACTTTTGACATTTGTGTTATACAAGCTTTCAAGATGCCAACTAAAACTGAGGTTATTCATCAACAACTAAGATATCTTATCCTGCAAAAACAACCAACTAATGTCTAGAGTACTTGGTTCTAAATCTTGATAGAAGTGGCAATTCTTTTTGAAAAATAATTTAGAGACAACTTATGCTTTGTGGATGATACAATCAACTTGGGTGATGATATATGGAACTTTCACGACTTAGGGTTAGTCAAAGAACCAAGAGGTACAAAAACACACAAATATAACACATGCAACAAGAACCACTTTGAGACGTAAACAAACTCCACAAGACTACTGCCATACTCAATCATGACTACAACATGGGCTAGAACAAAACAACAAACTATTGGACAAGGATCACCCATTCAATCAACAAACACTCAATGATTAAAAACCAAAAGAACATGGTTAATGGACAAAGAAATCAAAAAATTTGATTAAAAAAAATTGGAAGGAGGGCCCCAAATCGATGGAATTGAGGGGTTGTTCAGGCATCAACAACTGGTGACATACTGGACGAAGCAAAAGTCTCTACTATGTTGGGTATGTGTTATATTCTTTGCACGACTAGTTTTACTGTATGCTATGTTGCACCGGGCGCGTAGGAGGGTTTGAGGGGGGTGATAGCCCCCCTGCACGAGGGTTTGAGGGCAACGCCCCCGATAATTTTTTCCTTGGGAAATGTGTCGCATTTTTTCCTCATTTTTTGTGTCGCCTCGATTTTCATGTCCATTGTTGGTTGGTTTTTTGGCATATGGTTTTTGCCGATGGTTTTCTATTTCCGATTAAGGAATTAGGGTTGTTGACTAATCCAGTTCATTGGATTAGGGTTTTGGATGCCGCTGGCTCCTATATGTATATTGTATTGTAAACAATGTATCGCTATAAATGGATATAGAATATGTTGGTTTTCCCAGTTTCGGTTTCTGGGAGAAAAATCTTTATGTAATGTGTGTATTTTCCATCATATATTTTCTGTTCTTTTATTGAAAATCTATTTGCAGTAAAATATTGTACAAGGTTAAAATCTACATTTGGTATCAGAGCCAGGTTGGCTTCAAGGGAACGCCTTTGTGGTCAAGGGTTTGGCTCAGGACTGTGATAAGCCTTGTTATAGTGGGAGATCTGTGGTATTGAATTTCCAGGTGAAAAGAAATGGTGAGCAATTCAAAAATGGAGATTGAGAAGTTTAATGGGCAAAGTTTTGAGTTGTGGAAGCTCAAGATGGAAGATTTGTTGGTGGACAAAGATCAGTGGATCACAATGGATTCAGGTACTGCACCTATAAGAACTTCAACAGATGACTAGAAAAAGTTGGATCAAAAGGCGAAGAGCACAATCCGATTGTGTCTCTTAGATTCAATATTACTGAATGTGTTAGAGGAAGCTACAACCAAAGATTTATGGGATAAGTTGGGGAAGTTGTATCAATCTAAGTCCCTAGTAAATAAACTATCCCGAGAAAGAAGTTGTATAACCTGAGGATGAGAGATGGAGACTTGGTGAAAAAACATTTGAACGCCTTCAATACTGTGGTAAGTCAGTTAGTATCTGTTGAGATTAAAATTTCAGATGAAGATAAGTGTAATAGTTTACTGTGCTCTTTACTAGACTTATGGTATAGTCTGGTTGTGGCCATAGGTAGTAATACAACTGCCTTGAAGTTTGATGAAGTGGTCTCATCCTTGTTGTCAAAGGAGATGAGACGGAAGAACATGGAAGGACAGAGCACAGACGCATTATTTGCAAGAGGATGCTCCCATGAAATAAATAGATCTAAGTCCTCAAGTGGGAGATCTAAGTCTAAGGGTAGATCTAAATCTCCAAGAAATTTTGTAAAGGTATGCTGGAGATGTGAAAAATAAGGGCACTACAAGAAGCAGTGTAAATCCAAAATTGAGAAAAATAAGGGATCTGAAGAAGCTCCTTCTACAAAAGAAAAGACCTCCAAGGAAGAAGGAGGGGATGCGTACTTGGATTCTTTAAGAACACATGCAGATCATGAGGTATGGTTGGTTGAATCATGTGCATCCTTTCATATGACTCCCCACGGGGAGTGGTTCTGTGAATATGAAAGCTATGATGGAGGTAATGTTTTCCTAGGTGATGATTCGACAACCAAAATCATAGGACAAGGAAAAGTCAAGTTGAGGCTCATAGATGGAAGGATTAGAACATTACCCAGTGTTCTGGACATCCCATGTTTGGCTAGAAATTTGATTTATGTAAGCAAAATGGACGATGTAGGCGTACAAACAATATTTGAAAAGGAAACGTGCATGATGGTTCGAGGAGAAATGGTAAATTTGAAGGGAGTTCGGTTTGGAACTCTTTATAAGCTGCAAGGAAGCACTATTAGTGATGGGTGTAATAGTTCCATTGTTCCTGATATTGGAGTTGAAGAATAAAGAACTCCTAAGGTATCTGGAGAAAAGGTTATGATGTGGCATCAAAGACTAGGGAATATCAGAGAGAAGGGTCTTCAACAACTACACGGTAAAGGTATGGTTGAAGGTATGTCTAACTGCTCTCTGGATTTTGATTTCTATGAACATTGTGTATATGGGAAGCAGAATCAGGTAAGATTACCCTCTGGTACAATGAGGGAAAAAGTAATTTTACAGCTAGTTCATAGTGACGTGTTTGGACCTGTGTCGGTTCCATCATTGGGAAAATCTGTGTACTATGCCTCATTTATAGATAACTTCTCGAGAAATACTTGGATAAATTTCCCTAGGAAGAAATTTGAAGTATTTCATAGATTTAAAGAGTTTAAGGCTCTTGTTGAGAATCAAACAAAGAAAATAATTAAGGTGTTGAGGACAGATAATGGAGAAGAGATATGCGGGAATGAATTTCAAGAATTTTGTAAGAAGTGCGGTATAGCAAGGCAGAAGACTAATCCATATACACCTCAACAAAATGGAGTTGCAGAAAGGATGAACAAGACATTGATGGAAAATGCAAGGTGCATGCTCAGTGGTGCCGGGTTAGGGAAAGAATCCTGGGCAAAGGCAGTGGGTACTGCATGTTACCTGGTTAACAGATCACCCTCGTCAGCGTTGGATGACAAGACTCCACAAGAGGTATGGAATCGTAAGAAACCTTCTCTCACACATCTCAAGGTATTTGGTTGTGAGGCCTATGTTCATGTTCCAAAGGAAAACGAGAGTAAGCTAGATAAGAAGGTTGGAAAGTGTATCTTTATTGGGTATACATATGGTCTCAAAGGTTATAAGATTTGGAATCCATAAACTAAGAAGGTTGTGTATAGCCGAGATGTGGTATTTAGAGAAATGAACGATGTTGTTAAACATGAAGTCCTACCAAGTAAGAAACAACCAAAGAAAATAGAGTTTGATTTAAAGGATGATGAATCAGACTCTATAGAAGAATATGAATCAGAAGAAGAAGATCCTCGTACTCCAGTATTTAGGAGACCGGTTCGAGAAAGAAGGCTACCAAAAATGTATACTCCATCTGATTTTTGTTCAAATTTTTCTTTGTCTATTATTGATGATGATCCTAGAACTGTCAGGGAGGCAATGGATTCAGAGGATGGAAAACTTTGGAAAAAGGCCATGGATGAAGAAATGGCATCCTTGGATAAGAATGAGGCTTGGGATCTAGTGGATTTGTTGACTGGAAGAAATCCCATTGACAACAAATGGGTATTTAAAAAGAAGCTGAGTGCAGAAGGAAAAGTGGAGAAATACAAAGCTTGGTTAGTAGCAAAGGGTTATTCCCAGGTTGAGGGAATTGATTTTGGTGAGATTTTTTCTCCTGTTTTCAAGTTAATTTCTATTAGATTTCTATTATTTGTTGTTGTTGAGTTTGATTTTGAAGTAGAATAGACGGATGTGAAGATAACATTCCTACATGGGGATCTGGAAGAAGAAATATTTGTGAAGCAACCAAAAGGTTTTTCTATGAAAGGAAAGAAGGAGATGGTATGCAAGCTGAAAAAGTCCATGTATGGTTTAAAACAATCACCAATGATGTGGTATCAAAAAATTGATACTTATATGATGGGACTTGGCTTCACAAGAAGAAAAGAGGATAACTGTGTGTATTTTAAATTAATTGGTGATCATTTGATTTATTTGGTCATGTATGTGGATGACAAGCTGATGATAGGAAACAACAAGGAGATTATCCAAGGTGTGAAAACTTAGTTTTCCTCTAAATTTGACATGAAGGATCTCGATGCTTCAAATTTAATTTTGGGCATGGAAATTAAAAGAGATCAGAAAAAGAGGAAACACTGGCTAAATCAGAGAAAATATGTCGAGACAATATTGCAGAGGTTTAATATGCATGAATGTAAACCAGTCAAGGTCCCTATTCCTATTGGTTTAAATTTATATCAGACCAATGTCCCAAAACATAGGAAGAGGAGGAGGACATGTCTTGTATTCCATATGGGAGTGCAGTTGGAAGTTTTATGTATGCAATGGTCTATACTAGATCGGACATTGCACATGCAGTGGGAGTTTTGAGCAGGTACATGTCAAAACCAGGGAAGGAGCATTGGACAACAGTAAAAAGGGTTTTCAGGTATTTTTGCGGCACTGCTAGCTATGGATTGTGCTACCAAGGAAGACCATGATTGGACATAGTGTTGGACATACATGGCTTTGTGGATGCAGTATGGGTTGGAGATATGGATCATAGGAGATATTATGACAGTCATAGTGCAATTTTTCTAGTGAAGAACCTGGATTATCATTCAAAGGAAAAGCATATTGATATTCAATATCACTTTGTGAGAGACATGGTTGAAGAAAAGAAAGTGTTGCTGATGAAGGTGGAAACTTTGAAGAATGTTGCAGATTCATTAACAAAATCTGTGAGCGCTAAGAAGTTCTCTTGGTGTAGAGGATCCATGGACATTGTTGATTATGTAACCCTGTAACCCCTTGTATGCAAAGAAAAAAACAAGTGGGAGAATGTTGGGTATGTGTTATATTCTTTGCACGACTAGCATTAATGTTTGCTACGTTGTGTCGGGTGCGCAGGGGGGTTTGAGGATTTTTTTTTGCCTCGGGAAACATGTCAAATTTTTGCCTCATTTTTCGTGTTGCCTTGATTTTCGTGTCCATTGTTGGGTGGTTTTTCGGCACATGGTTTTTGCTGATGGTTTCTATTTTTGATTAAGGAATTAGGGTTGTCGACTAATCCAGGTCATTGGGTTAGTGTTTTGGATGTCGTTGGCTCCTATATGTATATTGTATTGTAAACAATGCATCACTATGAATGAATATAGAATATGTTGGTTTTCCCAGTTTGGGTTTCCATGGGAAAAATCTCTGTGTAATGTGTGTATTTTCCATTGTATCTTTTCTGTTATTTTATTGAAAATCTATTTGCAGTAAAA
Organism: Picea mariana; assembly: GCA_032191745.1. NCBI lineage: Eukaryota > Viridiplantae > Streptophyta > Pinopsida > Pinales > Pinaceae > Picea > Picea mariana. Next base: position 117,617 of record JASDQU010882311.1, on the reverse strand, counting down.
TATTGTACAAGGTTAAAATCTACATACTAGTCTTCCCTGAATTATGAGCATGAAATGCAGAGCATCATATTCTTACCTTCATGGTCATTCTCAAATAAGTGTGAAGCAAGTAATTGAAACGTTTCATCATGATATATTCACTAGTGATGCTTGCATGCCAACTAATAGAGCTTGTCTATTGTATTAAGAGGATGAATGTCGATGAGGTTTATTTCCTTAAACTATGTCAATGATCCAGGCTAACATCTTCATCATAGGTCTGCTATAGATTTGAGATATAAATTATTTTCACCAAGTGCATATATATTATCCCTCAGGTGTTGCTACATTTCCCACAAGCATCCATAGCCTCAACGGAGTCACCATGACATAAAAAACCTTGCTTCATTTCCAACGAGCATCCATAGCCCCGATTAAGATATCTGCATGCCCCCTTATTTGATTGTGCTTCCTTTCCCAATACTTCTCGGTTAATTTAATATATGTTTAGCATCCGATGGATGGGGGAAGTAGTGATGTTTTTATTTTATTTTATTTTTTAGCCTGATAGGAGATGACTACTAGCTATTGGGATTTGTCTTATATTTTTGCTCAACTGGCTAATTAAAATAATCGATTTTGGTTTTCAACCAACAAAATTTGACATTTCACCCTTCACTTATGTAGTATCTTAGTCTATGAGTGGATCCCCCATTACATGAAACTTGATCACCGACCAACAAGCAAGGATAACCTTGATTAGCCACTTTGTTAGGTCATGGTCCAATCACTATCACACTATTCCAAGAAATCCCTGATTTATCTTCAGTATGGTCCTTCAAGTCAACTCATAAACTAGGAAAGACATGAAGAATGCTTCATGCATGTTTTTCTATGAATGGTGTTGCAAAAGTGAGACAGTAAAGCTGGAAAGCATGTATATCATCCACCAAAATCATTGATTTGAACAAAAACAAATTGAAAATGCAGGTTGTCTTCAGGGGATGAAAGATTGTCAAATAAAACCTTGTAGTTGCATTCAAAAGAAAAAGATAAAGCTCAGTTCAAAACCAAAATACAAATGAAATATCAAACCTTTAGTAAATGATGAGTAAAGGTAGGAAATACGCAAGGAACATATCCTACAAGAGAAAGCACAAATGTTAGTGCCACATGTGGCTTAAAAATCCACACGTCATAACGCACCAAGTATTCATGCAGTCTCTTGAAAAGACTAATCCATGTGGAATAGTAGACATATAATACTTTGTCTAAATGGGCTTCGACACTAGGCTATCTGAGAATTAAATTTCACTTTTGATTTCTCAAATCACGCCAACTTTTCCTTGTGGCCTTGTGTTCCAAGAAAGTCATGGACTGAACAATGCTTCCTTTCTCAATCTTTTGCATCATTGCTCTATTCCTGCATTATTCTAACACTTATGGAATCTATTCTCTTTCTATGACTCTCTAGGTCCTACAAATTAATTCAAAGCATAAACATGCTTACATTATGACTAGTTCAAGTCAAGTGCATGATATAAATTGGACACTTGTACCCGCATAAGAAAATCATTCAACACATAACACTAGTTTTAACTGTCTCGGGAGAAATGAAAGGACTTAAGGTAAAAATGTGAAAAAAATATCAAAGCAAGATTTATAATAGACTTGTAAATGAAATTTCCCAAGTGTCATGCCCTACATATATCTATAAATTTTCTAGGGCCTTTTCCCTTTCTCAAACTTTTTCCTCCTTTCCTCAGGTAAGTAAAATGTTCAATGATTGGTACCTACGTACAAGGTATTCACAAGATAAGACTATGATAATTCAAGTGTGTTATATTGATGAAAATCAATCGAAGAAACAATCAATCCTATGGACTACTTCTTTAATAAATTTACAAACACAAATTTTACATCCTTCAAAATAATCAACTCCTCCTAATTTAACCAACTTCCAGTGTAGAAAA
>JASDQU010882311.1:67523-80899 GCA_032191745.1 Picea mariana | reverse complement strand
GTGAAATCTCTCAAGGAGATCTCGTGCATACTTGGCCTGAGACAGTTTGATGCTTGATGCATCCTGACTGATCTTGAGTCCAAGGAAAAAGTGTAGCGGACCCATGTTTGTCATTAAAAACTTGTCATGTAGAATCCTCTTGACTGCAACAATCGTTGAAGTCGAGCACCTAGTGATCAACAAATCATCAACGTACAGAACTAAAAGTAGAAGTGAACCAAATGTTCTTAGCATGTAGACATTTGGGTCTGATTCACAACGTACAAAGTTGTGTGAGAATAGGTAGGAATCCATCTTGGAATTCCATGCCCTCGGATCATGCTTGAGGCCATAAAGTGACTTCTTCAGTTGACAAACCAAAGACAAGTCCTGCATAAATCCATGGGGTTGCTCCAAGTAGATCTCCTTAGAGAGATCACCATGAATAAATGCATTCTTCACGTCCATATAATGGACTTCCCATCCTTTGGCTGCCGAAATGGCAAGTGCCAATCGTATGGAATCTATCTTCACTACTGGAGCGAAGGTATCATCATATTCAATACCATGAACCTGCTTAAAGACTTTGGTAACAAGCCTGGCTTTATATCTGTTGATCTGTCCATCTGTGGTGCTCTTGGTCCTGTAGACCCATATGCATCTGATAAGTTTCCTCCTAGAAGGAAGGGGAACCAGATCCCAAGTCTGGTTCTCGAGGAGGGAGTTGTACTCCTCCTACATGGTGGATTCCCAAAAGGGATTTCCAGCAATCTCACCATAAGACTGTGGATCTGAAGACTGAACCAAGAAAAGATGCTTGGAAGGAAATGGCTCAGTGGCAGTGAGTGAAATAGGAGGCTCCTCAAAATTAGATCAAGTCCTCCTAGTATCAGTTGGATCACCAACAAGATCCCCTACATCCTGAAGAGTAGTTTGTGCCCACTTGGGCCTTTGCTCTGGCTCTGCAACTGCATTTGGATGTTCTGACTCTGCATCTGACTATACTAACTCTGAATCTAAGTCTCAATCATCTGAGTCCTCTGAATCAGAACTCTCATCTGAAGAAGAGTCAACATGTGCATGCTCATCATCTCGGACAGGTGGAAGAGTGAAGGTGTATGCATGTGTTTGTTGAGGTACATGCCAGACACTTTCCTCGAATTGGACACTTCGCTCAATGATGAGATGGTCTGAGGAAAGATCAATAAGCCTATATCCCTTCACACTGTCGGGGTATCCAACAAAAATGCACTCAGTGCTCTGTGGATCAAGTGCCTTCCTCTTTTCAGAGGGAATACGGGCTCATGCATGTGAACCAAAAATGCAAAAGTGGGTCACTTTTGGTTTGTTGGCACAGGGGTAGACCCAGGGTTCAATGCTTCAACAACACACCAAAAAAACCCTTACTACCGACCCTTTTAACAACACCTACAAAACATATGAAGTCTCACCCGAGGTAGAGGTAGGGGGGTTGTAGGACTCAGGTGTCGAAAACCAAGCTGGGACACATATATGTGATTACAATACTTAACAAAGCACTTAGCCAATAACATGCATCGGTTCTTGAACTTTATTCACATCGCAGGTTAAACCCTTATTACAGTTCAACACAGTAACAATGAAGATCTAACACTTCCAATCACTTAGCACACAACATTAACTCAAATCTAGCATTCATTCACATCATTAATCTCTAAGCTACAACATCAAATACATTCATTATACATAACAAAAACATCACTAAGCAAATAACCACATAAACAACATCACACAAAACATATTAAGACACAGGATATACGTGGTTCACCCCAGTGTGGGGCTACGTCCGCCAACTTCTTCTTCTTCTTTTTTATTAATCTCCAATCTTCTTACATTCATCTTCTCCTATGCACGAAGCCACAAATCCTAACTCTGTAGAGGACAGGAGATCTGTGAATTGCGCACCAAATCCTCCTTCCCAAAACTAGGTCAAGGCATAGAGCCAACTCCTACATAGTTTGTTCGCACAGAGCCTTACTTTATAGAACCAGATTTCACAAGGCAACTTACAATCTCTTGCACTAAGCCAAACATACTCTCTACACATAGCCAACCCTACTTGTAGTCATGCACTAATCCAATCACCATATACATTTCTTAGCTACTACTTATTTATACAATTACANCACTTAGCACACAACATTAACTCAAATCTAGCATTCATTCACATCATTAATCTCTAAGCTACAACATCAAATACATTCATTATACATAACAAAAACATCACTAAGCAAATAACCACATAAACAACATCACACAAAACATATTAAGACACAGGATATACGTAGTTCACCCCAGTGTGGGGCTACGTCCACCAATTTCTTCTTCTTCTTTTTTATTAATCTCCAATCTTCTTACATTCATCTTCTCATGTGCATGAAGCCACAAAGCCTAACTCCATAGAGGACAGGAGATCTGTGAACTGCGCACCAAATCCTCCTTCCCAAAACTAGGTCAAGGCATAGAGCCAACTCCTACATAGTTTGTTCGCACAGAGCCTTACTTTATAGAACCATATTTCACAAAGCAACTTACAATCTCTTGCACTAAGCCAAACATACTCTCTACACATAGCCAACCCTACTTGTAGTCATGCACTAATCCAATCACCATATACATTTCTTAGCTACTACTTATTTATATAATTACAACAAGGTCTAATCATGGGTAAACCTATGGGCCGACATCCCAAAAACCTAATACAAAAACCCTAATGAACCCTTTCTGGGTCCACAAAACAAGTGATATCCCGCGATCTTCACTTCGCCTGGGTGCTCCATCTTCGACCAGTTTGTCAAAGTCCCAAAAGTGGTCAAACACAACCAATGTTTCCTCAAACTTGGTCAAGGGCCAACAGGCCCACAACACTCACTTGTGACTCATCCCGAGTCACTCAGATCTAGGCAGTGTTGCTTCGAAGGCCTCGAGCTTATCTCGAGCTGCCTCAACTTGCTTCTTTGCTAGAGCCTCCTGCTCGGTGAACTCCTGAATTACTTACTCTGTAACATGCCCTTCCAAGCATTGTTCCACCGTCACAACTACTTGGTCTAGCTGCAAACCTTGGCCTTCAATCTCTTCAAAAAGTGTGCAAGTTTCGTCCTGCACTGGCTAGAGTCTTTGTGCCACCTCCATGACTTTACTTTGGATGGCAGTAACCTACTGCTGGAGTACACGTTGTTCCTGTGATAGCTTCATTTTCTCAACTACAGTAAGCAGCTTCATCTGTGCTTGTACGATGGATGCCTTATACTTCGCTTCCTGGATTTGTGCTTACAGTTTCTCCATCTCTGGATCTTCTGCAAGTAACTCATAGGTCTGTGCACTCCAATCACTCAATTTCTTACACTTTGAGGTGAGTTCCATGATTCTTTCTACTGCTCTTTTGGCAATTTCTTCCCTCTGATTGGGCACTTCTTGCGGAGTGCTCAACACTACTTGTATTTATAGCTCCATTACTCTTGCTTGAAGTTGTTGAATGGCTTCAGTGAGCTTCCCCACTTGTATCTTGGCTAACTCTTCTTCCTCTTGTGCCAAGCCCGACACAGAGCGAAGTACTTTATTCACTCATCTGTGCTTGTACGATGGATGCCTTATACTTCGCTTCCTGGATTTGTGCTTACAGTTTCTCCATCTCTGGATCTTCTGCAAGTAACTCATAGGTCTGTGCACTCCAATCACTCAATTTCTTACACTTTGAGGTGAGTTCCATGATTCTTTCTACTGCTCTTTTGGCAATTTCTTCCCTCTGATTGGGCACTTCTTGCGGAGTGCTCAACACTACTTGTATTTATAGCTCCATTACTCTTGCTTGAAGTTGTTGAATGGCTTCAGTGAGCTTCCCCACTTGTATCTTGGCTAACTCTTCTTCCTCTTGTGCCAAGCCCGACACAGAGMGAAGTACTTTATTCACTACTTATTTAACCACAGTTTTCTCTGCAAGCAACTGGTCTTTTTCTTTCTCCATCTTCGCTTTGTCCTCCTCAAACATTGCCTGAATTTCATCTTTCTCCTTCTGTGCAACTMAAATTTGCTCTAAGACCTCCTCTTTTTCTTGCTTCAAGGATTTTGTAGCTTGCTCCTTTTTTTCTTAAGCTCGACAAAGTCAAGCCTCTGTTCCATATGCCAATATTCGTAATTGGGAGGGCTCATCCCCCAATTCTGCAATTTCCATTGAAGAAGGTGCAGTAGGTACTGCGTGGCTCGAGTAGAGGGCTTGTTGTATGTCCTTCATCTCCTTCTCGATTCTGTCATACAGCATCTCCTGCTTTGCTCCATGTCTCTACAAGATATCCTCTGAAGCATCTTCCACAACTGCGATGATTAGATTGATGTCGTCCACTGTGAGCACATTCTTCGACTGGGGTTTATTGGCTCGGGTCTTCTTTCTTGCTAAGGGTTTTTGCGAAGAAAAATTCATTTTCTTTGATGTTTCGGCCTCTGTAAGGAAATCCTTCAGCGGTGTAACTTCGCCTTTTTCNCTTCAAAAAGTGTGCAAGTTTTGTCCTGCACTGGCTAGAGTCTTTGTGCCACCTCCATGACTTTACTTTGGATGGAAATAACCTGTTGTTGGAGTACATGTTGTTCCTGTGATAGCTTCATTTTCTCAACTACAGTAAGCAGCTTCATCTGTGCTTGTACAATGGATGCCTTATACTTCACTTCCTGGATTTGTGCTTAGAGTTTCTCCATCTCTGGATCTTCTGCAAGGAACTCATAGGTCTGTGCACTCCAATCACTCAATTGCTTACACTTTGAGGTGAGTTCCATGATTCTTTCTACTGCTCTTTTGGTGATTTCTTCCCTCTGATTGCGCACTTCTTGCGGAGTGATCAACACTACTTGTATTTCTAGCTCCATTACTCTTGCTTGAAGTTGTTGAATGGCTTCAGTGAGCTTCCCCACTTGTATCTTGGCTAACTCTTCTTCCTCTTGTGCCAAGCCCGACACAGAGAGAAGTACTTTATTCACTACTTATTTAACCACAGTTTTCTCTGCAAGCAACTGGTCTTTTTCTTTCTCCATCTTCGCTTTGTCCTCCTCAAACATTGCCTGAATTTCATCTTTCTCCTTCTGTGCAACTCAAATTTGCTCTAAGACCTCCTCTTTTTCTTGCTTCAAGGATTTTGTAGCTTGCTCCTTTTTTTCTTAAGCTCGACAAAGTCAAGCCTCTGTTCCATATGCCAATATTCGTAATTGGGAGGGCTCATCCCCCAATTCTGCAATTTCCATTGAAGAAGGTGCAGTAGGTACGGCGTGGCTCGAGTAGATGGCTTGTTGTATGTCCTTCATCTCCTTCTCGATTCTATCATACATCATCTCCTGCTTTGCTCCATGTCTCTACAAGATATCCTCTGAAGCATCTTCCACAACTGCGATGATTAGATTGATGTCGTCCACTGTGAGCACATTCTTCGACTGGGGTTTATTGGCTCGGGTCTTCTTTCTTGCTAAGGGTTTTTGCGGAGAAAAATTCATTTTCTTTGATGTTTCGGCCTCTGTAAGGAGATCCTTCGGCGGTGTAACTTCGCCTTTTTCTTGCTTGTCTCCTTATTCCCCTCCTTATTCTTGGTTCACTTCATCTCCTCCTCCTCTTGTAGGTGATTCAGGCCTACTTTCCTCTGAGGCGTTGTCCTCCTCATTAGTTTCTATGTTCTACACTTCCTCCTTTGTCTTCTTTTTCTTCACGCTAGTCTATCCATCAAGCTCGACCCGAGTGACTAATGGACTACCTATGATGTTGAGGTTGGAGAGTTTTGCATCTTCCACTGGTACAAGGAACTCTGCTAGCCATTATTTGGTGATCTCCTTCATGTCTTCATCAATCATCTTGTAATAGGATTGCAGCTCCTCCTTACTTTCATCCATGCGCATTGTGATGTAGATAAAGTTTTGATCTGCACAAAACTTCGCTAGAGGCCTGTACTGATGCAAAGTGTTGGGTGTCATCCATGGGAATGCTTCAATAGCATGCTTCAGCTGTAGGTAGTAAGCATGGAACACCGCGTTCGATTTCCACTGCTTCACCATATCATTTGTATACAAAAAGGTGGAGAACCTTAGGGCCAACGGCTCCGATGGCTCAACTTCTAGGAAGACTTCTCCTTTCGACATTTTCCATGTGACAAATGAAATCAATACCAGTATCCAACTAAAATGAAATTCATATCCTTGATCTTGCACTTCACGACAGTCCTTCTCCAACTCGCTGATGAGGTAAATCACCCAGTTCATTTGCATGCCTTCTACGCACTTCCCTACAAGGTCTACGACAAATCCAGTGACCTGCGTCGGAAGGTTATTTCTGACGATCTTACCATCTATAAGATGACAATCTAGGTGCACTATGCCATCTTGGATGGAGGCTACCTTGTAGCCTCGCTTTCCTTTTTCTACATTGCCAGAGTCTTCCTTTATGCACTATGCCAGGGAGTGATCTGCAGCCTTCCCTGGGTAGAACTGTTGAGGGTCCGGTCCCTGCATGCTCAGTCCTGTGATGAGATGGATCAATGTCGGATCCACAATGATGCGCCTATCAAGCCATAGATACCCTCCATGGTAGCATGACAGGAGGAGTTTAACGTAAGTGTTAACCTCCTGATGTCGGCCAAAGTGGGGGATCTTCATTACATTCAAGATCATTGATTGCGCGAACTCCTTTATCCACAGTTGGGATACTATGCATGACTTCTTCCCAGTCGTCTTCATCAAATACCTATGTGGTGTGAGGATTGCATAGTTCTTCCTGTCTCTAAGGTTGAAGTCATTGTTCTTTATCATTGGGATATGTCCTAACTAGGGTCCAATTACGTGTATCCCATTCGAGATGTACGCAATGATCAGTGTGTACTCGAAATCCCATGGGATGTTGTCGCGGTTCACCATGCTAGCCAAAGGTGGTATGTAGTCCAGCAAAACCGACGGGATCTGCTTCATGTTAGCTAGATTGTTGCGATGCTTGCTTCACTTCTCCATCACGGTTCAGCTAGAAGGACGTGCAGTCGAAGGGGATGCTTGCAATCCCCCAGTCGACGACGCCTGCAATCCTACATACACGACTCTCTCAACCATGAGATATAAGGGAATCTACTCCACTGAATTTTCTAATGTGCTATGATCGCTCGACATTCATATTTGTAATCAAATAAATCAGGTAGGTGAGTGGACAAGAAAGGTAATCAAATATATGGTGAGGTATAGAAAGCACAACATGGTATACAATCGATGCTTTGCTAGTTTAGATACTCATGGTTCGAAAAAAGTGGTCCTGACGCAATGTCCGACGGGTTAAATAAGCAACGTCGTAACAGATTCCTCCAACGGGCAGGAATGTGTCCATCAATACGCATTCAGTTGTTATAGCGCGTTCTCAACGGTCCAACGACGGTCTTTCCCGCAATAACTGCATTTCTAGCCATTCCGAAGTGTCATTCTAACGATCATATCACTTCTTCGTGGTGATGTATCATTCTGTGTGGTTCTGCTATTCCGATGATGTTCAAGTCTACAGATCTGTCTTCTGTGAAGTCTTCTTTGGAACTTGTTGTAGTTTTTGTAACTTGGATTTCTTCTTACTGAGATTCCTTGACTTCTTTCCTGTGATTTGAGTCTCTGGATTCCTCTTTCCATTCTTAATCTTGTATGTTCTTAGCTTAGTGACTTTGCACTACTGATGTTCTTTCAAAGGGTTTAGAAATAATACATCTTTGCTTACTAGGTCTTGGGTGGACATATTTTCTTCTTGCATGGATAGGTCCTTCAAACCTTCTTGTGCCCTTTCAACTTTGATAGCTAATTCTCTTTCCTTCTGTTGCTTCGACTCAACTTATTGTTCTTATATTAGTCGACCTATTCTTTTAGCTATGAGATCCCTTATTTCTTGCTTTTCCTTTTCTGTAGCTTCCTCCTCTGCTTTCCTCCTCATCTAATCCTTTTCAATCCAAGTCTTTCCTAACAAAAGTGGAAAAGAGGTGTTGTTATCAATAAACTTAATGACTTCAAATTCTTCTTCGGTCGATGTTTCATGAACAATCATAGGTATATTAGTAAATCTTCCACATAGGGTTATCATCTTTCCTTTAAATAAGCCTATCCTTCCCAATGAAGGTATCATAGCAGGCTTTCCCAAAATTTCCCAATTTCTTTCTGGCATAATGTTCACATGTGCTTCCTCATCCAATACGTAGTCTCTGTCAAAGTCTTCTATTCTTGTAACTATACGTTGTTTTTCTTTCAGGATCTCTGGTAAACTGATGTCTTTGTGATCATCCATTACTTATTTTAACTGTACTAACATAGTCTCTGACTCTATATGATTATTTAACATATCCTTAGTCTCTTGACCTTCTTTGTAGTTTTCTTGTCTCTTGTTCATATTTTCAACTTTAGCAATCATTCTTGGACAATCCTCAACCTCATGACCAATAGTTTTACTATAAAGACAAATAGGCCATGTACCATGGAATTCCTTAGCAAGATGTCTCGGTCTTCTGCAATTATAACAAAGTGTCAATCCTCTCTTTATTTTAAACGATCCCCAATCTTTCTTGTACTACACATTGGGATCACATTGTTGGACCTGCAATCTACAAAAATTCTTTCTAGGTTCCTGCATCCACTTATTAGTCCAAAAATTCTTTCAATGCATAGGAATAACATACTTTTCTCTATTTCTATCAAAATTATTCAGATCAACTTTTTCTTCTAACTATGCCCTAGTTTTCAGACTCGGACAAAATCTATCAAACAGACCTAGATTCATACTTTCGAAGCAAAAATTTCCACTTATCTTACCTTCACCAGAGCACAAAGCTTTAAGATCTTACCTCTTTTCTTCATATCTGGTTCCTTTCTTAGCACTGAGCTTCACAAGCCAAGTAGAATATTGTGCACTACAACAACAAATCTACGCACAGAGCTTTCTCTTTTCTTCAGTTCCCAACAATCACAATTTTAGGTCCCGACAACAGAACCATTTGTTGGCACAAGGGCAGACCCAGGGTTCAACGCTTCAACAGTGCACCAATAAAACCCTAACTAACGACCCTTTCGGCAACACCTGTGAAGAAGATGAAGTCTCACCTGAGGTAGAGGTAGGGGGGTTGTAGGACTTAGGTGTCTACAACCAAGATGGGACACAGATCTGTGATTACAATACTTAACAATTCACTTATCCAATAACATGCATTAGTTCTTGAACCTTATTCACATCCCAGGTTAAACCCTTATTACAGATCAACGCATTAACAATCAAGATCTAACACTTCCATCACTTAGTACACAAAACTAACTCAGATCTAACATTCATTCACATCATTAAGCACTAATATACAACATCAGATGCATTTATTATACATAACAACAACAACACTAAGCAAATAACCACATAAACAACATCACACAAAGCATACTAAGACACAAGATATACGTGGTTCACCCCGGTATGGGGTTAAGTCCACCAACTTCTTCTTCTTCTTCTTTATTAATATCCAATATTCTTACATTCATCTACTCCTGTACATGAATCCACAAAGCCTAACTCTGCAGAGGAAAAGAGATCTGCGAGCTGCGCACCAGATCCTCCTTCCCAAAACTAGGTCAAGGCACAAAGCCAACTCCTACAGAGTTTGTGTAAGGTAGCTAGAGAGGTAGTGGGGGGGGGGCAGAGGGCCCATAGTGATAATAGTGGAGGCAATTCAATGTAAGGTGGACTAGGTCCACTATATTATTAAATAAGGCCCACTATAGTAGTTAGATATAATAAATGGGTAATTAAATATAATAAATGTAAGAGGACTTCTTAGAAGGTTCTACTTCTAGAAGATTCCTCCTCTAGAATGTTCTTAAGTGATGGTAACACTATATAAAGGGGTTCAAGCAATGTAATGGGACATGAAGAGAAGTATTTTATTTGGAGCGGTAGCTCAATAAAAGGATGCCCCCTCAAAGAGGCAAGTGAACAGGAGAGGATCCCTTCCATAATAGGATCCATTGTATGGTGCTGCCCTACCTCAAGGGTTCGATATAATAAAGTGGTGTTTTTCTATATTTTTATTGTATATATGTTGTAATGATTTTGTATTCAATCTTTGGTTCTTAACAATTGGTATCATAGCACTTTCCTTGGCAGACATTGTGGGCAAACATTTTTTTATTTTTGCAGATTTGTTTTTTTCGGAGAAAAAAAAAGAGGGCCGCGACATTCCAGAAATTTTCGGTATATTTCTGTGAAAATTTTGCAGAAATAGGTTGTATATATGATTTTTTCTCAGAAAAACACCCAAGTTGAAAAAAAAAATCATTTGAAACGGAGTCCGGGAAGTCAAGATATTGAAGTTTTAAAATCTACAAATTTTCAGAGTTTTTTTTTGCGGACGACAGTGCACATTTTTTTATTTCTGTAGTATATGGAGGCCAAATTTGCCCAAAAACATTACATATCTGAGTTCCTCTCACAATTTCACCCAATTTCAAAAACAAATCAGCCAAAATGGAGTCCAGGAAGTGAAGTTATGAGCATTTTAAATTCAATAGTTTTTTAGGGTTTTTCCAGAGAAAACCGTGATTTTCTGTCGTAACTTATTGTTCTATTTTTTGGGTTTTTTCGTGACGGATGCGAGATTGAAGAGTTCAGAGGGTGCTCAGATGGATATTTCCTCTCAAACCCTCAAATAAATTCTTGAAACATTTAAATCTCAATTGTATGACACATTGAATGACAAATTGGATGCCTTTGGAGATGGCCTCAATGATAGTTTTCGTAGTATTCAAGATTCATTGGATAACATGCAGGAGAGATTTCTTATGGTAGACCTCAAGGATGAATATAATCAAGAGATATATACTTGGTATGATTTTGAGGCCGATTGTGATGATTGGTATATGGATAGTTGTCATTTATGGGATGACAACCACTTCCATATTTTATTTGATGACTCTACTCCACCTTCTGTAGAGAACATCAATGTCACACATCAGGAGCTACTTACCAGTGTCTAACCTGCATATTCTACAATGGTATTGTTCCTTCCAGATTCATCTTTGATCATATCCCATTATGTGAATGGATATTCTTATTTGGATCCACATGATAGGTGTCAGTATTGGGAGCATCATTTTCAGTTGGTTATTGGGTATCGATATCTTCCGTGTGGAGTTCACATGAGCACTTGGAAATGGGACCCTAGTTTACAATGGCAGTTGGACTACTTCAGCATGGTGGATTCCATTTCTCAATGGGACCCTGGTTCTCTAGTCTACTTTAGCACTATGGTCCACACTTATCCATGGGACCCTAGTATATAGTTGTACATCAAGCGTTGAGGACAATGCTTTCATAAGGGGGATGGAATGTAAGGTAGCTAGAGAGGTAGTGGGGGGGCCCATAGGGCCCATAGTGATAATAGTGGAGGCCATTCAATGTAAGGTGGACTAGATCCACTATATTATTAAATAAGGCCCACTATAGTAGTTAGATATAATAAATGTAAGAGGACTCTTAGAAGGCTCTACTTCTAGAAGATTCCTCCTCTAGAATGTTCTTAAGTGATGGTAACACTATATAAAGGTGTTCAAGAAATGTAATGGGACATGAAGAGAAGTATTGTATTTGGAGCGGTAGCTCAATAGGAGGATGCCCCCTCGAAAAGGCAAGTGAACATGAGATGATCCCTTCCATAATAGGATCCATTGTATGTTGTTGCCCTACTTCAAGGGTTTGATATAATAAAGTAGTTTTTTTCTATATTGTTCTTGTATATCTGTTGTGGTGATTTTGTATTCAGTCTTTGGTTCTTAACAACTTGTTCGCACAAAGCCTTACTTTACACAACCAGATTGCACAAAGAAACTTACAATCTCTTGCACTGATCCAAACACACTCTCTGCACATAGCCAACCCTACTAGTAGTCATGCACTAAACCAATGACCATCTACATTTCCTAGATACTACTTATTTATACAATTACAACAAGGCCTAATCATGGGTAAACCCATGGGACGACATCCCAAAACCCTGATGAACCCCTTTTTGGGTCCACAAAACAAGTGAGATCCTGCAATCTCTACTTCGCCTGGGCGCTCCATCTTCGACCAGCCTGTCGAAGTCCCAAAAGTGGTCAAACACGACCAATGTTTCCTCAAAACTTGGTCAAGGGACAACACAGTTTGAGGCTGCTCCAAGCCTTGTGGGGGGTCTTATCCTTGACATATCTATGGGGAGATCTGTTTTGGATGTATGTTGCACAATTAAGTGCTTTGGCCCATAGTCTCTGTGGTAGTGACTTTGCATGAAACATGCAAGATGCCATCTCCTTTAGAGATCTGTTTTTCCGCTCAACAACTTTGTTTTGCTGCGGAGTATAGGGAACTGTGTGCTGCAAATGAACCCTTGCCTCATGGAAAATATTATGGATTTCATGATTTACATACTCTCCCACGTTATCGATTTGGAGGACTCTGATCTTCTTTCCGGACTATGTCTCAACCAACGCTTTGAAATCTTTGAGGTGTTGAAAGACCTTAGATTTTTTACTGAGAAAGTAGATCCAAGTAAAACGTGAGAAATCATAAAAAAAAATGAGAACAAACCCCGCTTTGCTGATGGATGGATGCGGAAAAAGACCCATAAGGTCACTATGGATCAGATCTAAAGGTGCGGAGGCTCTTTGAGACTTTCCTTTGTCAAATTTTTCTTGAAGGTGTTTTCCGAGAACACATCCCTCACACACTAGAAATGGATGTCTTGTAGACCATCAACCAATATTTTCTTGCTAAGTTGTTGCATGTATCTGAAATTCAAATGTCCAAACCTTTCGTGCCATATCTTAATACTTTCATCAACATGAGTAAGCAGTAAAGCAGAATTAGGTTCAATGAATTCAGAAAATGTATACAATCTAGATTGATGATTTACCTCACCAGTAGAAACCCTGGAGTTGGCTTGCATGTCGTATATGTCCACAGAATTTGGTGTGAATATGAATTTCTTTCTAGTGTCGGAATTCATCATCTAATACATGGAGAGAAGGTTGACAGAAAGATTGGGAACATGCATCACATTCTCGAAGCTTCTGTTGGTGAGTTCAATCCTTCCTTTGTTGGTGACTTCGACAGAAGAGTTGTCCCCCATCAGAATGGGAGGACCTTTGCATGAATCCAAAGAATAATATACTTCTTTTGAGGCATCCATGTGATGTGATGCTCCTGAATCTATGATCCAAGCATCGAGAGAGGAGTTGATGGCAATCAAGGCATGGCTAGAATTGCCTTTCTTGGAATTCAGATCTTCTAGCTTCTTCTTCTTGGCACCCTCAGGGATGCGATCTCCAAGGTTGTTTTGCTGAAGTATTTAAGACATCAT
>JASDQU010882311.1:9878-24017 GCA_032191745.1 Picea mariana | reverse complement strand
ATGGTACAGTGCGACGATCTCTATAAATGAGGAAAAAATGGAAAAAGGACAAAAAATCTAACTGAACTTTTAGACCCAGGGAGTCCAAATGGATCACCCACAGACTTAGAGAATGAATTTAATTAGAGGAATGCAGGCTAAAAGAAAACAAGAAGCAAAAACTAAAAAGGAAGTCAAATTCTCAGTATGGTCACCAATTTTGTTATTGGATTAATCGGTAAATGCAGACATAAACAGATCTCCCTAGATCCACCCGAAACTAGAACAAAACAAAACAGAATACAAGACTTTCCCTAAGCTTTAAGTATTGAGTTTACTAGTTGACAAGAGATAGACAACATACCGTTTAAATGTCTTTTCCTCTTGTCATTACCATCCTAGCTCCATTCTGATGCTCCAAGGATATTGAACCTACAAGGGAACACAAGCCAACCAAAGTGAAAGCAATATAATATACTCAACAAGAACCTATGTATGTGATCAAGGAATCATACAATAAAACAAGACTAGTTTTATGGGAAAGAAACATATCACGGTATCATATTAAAATGAAAGTGGAGATTACAACCAAAGCCTTGATGTCGCAAGGTCCCCTTTCGATGGTCCTTTGCTCCAACACACACACTTGCTCCAAATCCTTTGAATGAAGAAGATCCACCATGTAGCTTGTAGAACTAAAGCAAAGCTCCCAAGAAGAAGTAGAAACTCTCCTTGCAAATCTTATCCTATTCAACCTTAGCCTTTTCCATGAGATATCCCTCTTTATTTAGGGTGAAAAAGAGATGGTTGAGGATATTAGGATGATCCCACCAAATCAGAGAAGTGAGTAAGATCCAAACCGTTCGGAGACCACCTCATCTTCTAGAAGATCCCCTTCTAGAACTTTTGTGAAGTTTGAATTTTCCTTAGCTTTTGACATCGTCGCACCCTAGGTATAGTGCAACCTGTGGAGATGCCACAGGCCATCTCTAGAGAAAGATGCGACCATCAGGGATCATCACACCCCATGAATTTTGCAGGGTGCGATGACCTTCCTTAATAGGGTTTTTGAGAAGAGAAAGCCAATTACTTTCCTCATGGAAAAATACTCTTTTATCTTTTCTGGGAACATGAACACATGTTGTCAGTGAATAACTGGGGTGACCAAAATAATGTGTAACACCCATTGAAGCCCAAGCTAGGATTGTTCTTCCAAAACTATCCACCAACTAGGTCCTGCAAAGACAAATAAGCACACCCTCCAAGGATCTCAAGTCATAACATCATGATAAGTAAATCCAATCAATAAATGAGCCACCTAAGCATGTGCATCAAAGTTTACCATGTCAAACAATTAAGTTCTCAAAGACATTATGTGACTTGTCAATCTTGAATATGGGAGGGTTGACGAGGTGTCCTATTGGGTATATATTTCCCTAGGTCAAGGATAGTTTCCAAGAGATCCCTCTCTAATCCATGTAAAGTGGATGAAGTGGTTAGGGTCAAGACTCAATGGGCATGGGGTTCTTGACATACAAGGGGTTGTAGTGTCTCATTCATGGGTAACTTTGTAGAGGATTTACGGTAACTTCATTTGCAATGCACTTTTTCCAAGCCTGTTATTTTTCCATTCTTCATTTCTTTCATAAATTTAAGGACAAGTTGAAGGTCACTGCCTTGGCGTCGTGTCCAGATAATGACAGTGTCACCCACAAATACCTAGCGGAAATCAGAAGGTTGGCTCGTGATGAGACCCCCTTTCTCTCAGCCATGCAACTGAGAGCCATTACCCTGGCTTGGTTACCATATGATGGTAATATCATACCACTAGATATCCATGGACATGATAGGTCGGCTCGTGATGAGACCTCCTATCCTCCAACTAACCTTTTATGCATTCTTAATCATATTTCTTGTGGGTCCCCCTTTTCTCAAAGATATGTGTTTCATTTCTTTCTTGGGTGATCCCTGGGTGAAACATCTAGAAGGTTTATACATAGGCTTTTATCTTTTACACAACAACAATCCATCTAGGCCTTCAGTMCCTTCTTCCCATAGAATGAGGGACAACCCCTTCTTCYCATAGAATGAGGGACAACCCCTTCTTAGGTCAATACACCCTAAAATCCCAAGAGATAAGGAAATGGGGGGAAATAGTGATGGAAAGTGGTAAGTATGATCGGGAATAGTATGATGCCTCTTCAAGGGAGTTCCTAGTAGAAAACTCATCCAGAATGAAGACCACTTACTAGRGCACAATGTCAACCACCAAGGTGAAGCAAGGAAAAAGGCATAATGTCCAACCATATATCATGAAATCTAAAGTAGTCTAAGATACATCATACTCAAATGCCTCAAATATTGAAATTATACTCACCATAATACATGAATTATACCTCATGAAGCAACGCCAACTGCCTTCCAGAAGCCAGCTGGTGTGGTGGATGCCATCTGAAAATCTATGACCTATGTGGTGGTGAGAAGGGTCTCCATTTGTGCAAAGGGATACTACTAGTCATGTAGTCTCTCAACACTCCATATATGAAACATGAGGGCCTTGAGACATAATCTCCTTAGTTATCCACAAAATGGGGATAACATATGGCTCCTACTTGGGGACATGTGCTCATTGTAGAGTGCATGAGAAGCGCAACATCTCCTGGTAGACCCGTGCCTGCCAAAAATCAGAGAAAGGGATCATAGCATCTGGGGTGGTGCTATCACCCTTTTATCCATATATATATATATATATATATATATAATCCAAAAGAAAAAATTTGAATTTTTTTTTTTTTTTAATTTTAAACTAAACATGGAATCAATATGCAAGTAGAGAAAAATGAAATATGAAATGCATCGAAACTACTACGAGCAATCAAGATGAAAATGCAGGAAATCAAATGACCTACCTACTCACCTAGGGCCTTGGGGCCCTGAAGATCACATGATGGATGATGTCAGGTGAAGTCATACAACCAGTGCAACCAACTGATGATCTCATCAAAGTATCTCCCCTTGTGCTTAGTCATATAATACAACAAAGATAAGTCAAGAAGATAATAATCATGAGTATAAACACACATATAATCGATCATGAAATAAAACTCATGGAAGTGGGTGGGAGGGAGGAAATCTTGCTGGAAATAATATCTGCCACTGTGATCATGCAAGGAATCCTACCTAAAGTTATAGCCACAAGATTGATCAGTCCATCTCTAAAGGGGGCTATTATATGTAGACGAAGGCTCATCTTCATTTACGCACAAAGATTCACTGCTTGTAGAGGATTGAGAGGAAATGAGAGATCGAAAGAATATTGCATGGTCTCTTGGAGAAGAGGGTAAGAGGTAAGGAACATGCTTAGGTGTAGACAAACATCACCTCTTCCCCTGTGAATCTTCATGAAAATCTCCAAGATAAAAATGCTTTTTCTTTGAAGAATGAACCTTTGATTGCTCATAGGTGGCCACGTCCTAGTATTCCTCCAAATTTGAGGATTAAAGTGGTTGAGTGTCCTTGAATAAATCCGTATAATGTCATCATCAGTCTCTAAAACATATGAACCATATATGTATGAAAAATAGTCTTCTGAATATGACAACTCAGACCCCTTTTCTTGAGGGGTACCCTCAATTTCATAAATAGGGTCTCTATCGAAAATGAGATTACCAAAGTCCCACATGTGTCTTCCAGACTGTATGAAAGTGTCTATATGCTTGTCAACTATGTGTAAAGGTTCTTTCACAAGACCATCAACAAAAGGAACCATCTCTTTGTTTTCATGCACAGGAGAAGTAGTGGCATGGACGTCTTCATCAAGTGGAAGGGTAGATGCGAGTGCTTCATCTTCATCAAATGCATCATTTGGATCTTCATCATGAGAGAATTTATTGAGATCTTCTTGGTAAGTCTCTTCTTCAAGAACTTCTTCATCGTCAAGGGCAGGAAACAACTCTTTTATGCGCTTCATCATTTCCTTAGCAACTTTATTAACAACCTTTTCCTTTTCCATCTGCAAAAATGCCATCTTTCAGTCATAACAAGTTTTGAATGAGGCTTCATCCCATGGTGCCATAATTCCATTGACCAAAAGGGCACCTCAATGGAGTCGTCGGGTGAAATTAAGTCTCACCAAAGGAGGAAAGGGGAAAGAGGGAAAGGTGGGTTTGTGGAAGGTGGAGTCCCCAGATGAACTTCAAGGAAATTTCATCAAGGTTGGAAAGGAAACGTTCCTTGGGTGGACTCGCCAAGCAATCTAAGGGATAAATCCTTGGGATAGCTTGCCAAAGTGTCGTTAGGGTTCAGAAGAGGATTTGAAATCCTACCCAACAACGACGCCAAAATGTTATCGCACAAGTTTTAGGTTGGGAAAATCCCAACCCAACCATCAAATGGCAACAACTAAGAGGTCACCAACCCAATTTCATCTTAGGCAGGTGTCCCCGTCACTTTAGAGGCGAGGTAGTCACCTCAAGGGGGGAATCTCGGTGACCCTAGGGGGGATGAGATGGAAAAATATGAAAATGGAGAGGATGTCCCTAAAGGTCAATTTTAAGTGGTATGAAGGTCTTGGAAAAGAGTCTTGNTTCCATAATTCCATTGACCAAAAGGGCACCTCAATGGAGTCGTCGGGTGAAATTAAGTCTCACCAAAGGAGGAAAGGGGAAAGAGGGAAAGGTGGGTTTGTGGAAGGTGGAGTCCCCAGATGAACTTCAAGGAAATTTCATCAAGGTTGGAAAGGGAACGTTCCTTGGGTGGACTCGCCAAGCAATCTAAGGGATAAATCCTTGGGATAGCTTGCCAAAGTGTCGTTAGGGTTCAGAAGAGGATTTGAAATCCTACCCAACAACGACGCCAAAATGTTATCGCACAAGTTTTAGGTTGGGAAAATCCCAACCCAACCATCAAATGGCGACAACTAAGAGGTCACCAACCCAATTTCATCTTAGGCAGGTGTCCCCGTCACTTTAGAGGCGAGGTAGTCACCTCAAGGGGGGAATCTCGGTGACCCTAGGGGGGATGAGATGGAAAAAGATGAAAATGGAGAGGATGTCCCTAAAGGTCAATTTTAAGTGGTATGAAGGTCTTGGAAAAGAGTCTTGGGAAGATCCAAGGTTTGCCAAGTATGTTGAGTAACCTGCATATGATGAAGTACCTGCCAGAGAAACAAGAAAAACAAGCACATATTGCAATATAACCAATTGGAAAAGCAAGTTAAGCTTGTTGTCCCTAATATCATCCGTTAGTAACAATGTATATCAATAAATAAAATGGCACCATAAGTTGCAAGATAAATTCTAGAAATCAAGTAAAAGATACAAGAGAAAGACTACCAAAATACTAGCAAAACTCAAGATTAAACACCAAGATACTAGCATGAAAAAACAAGGTTGTTGTAAACACTTTCTGCAGCAAATTATATCGGCCTTATGGCTGTAAAAATCAATGTATTACAGCAAGAAAATCAGCCACTAAAACCCCTCCAAACTTTGCCTAAACATGCTCTAGACCAAGAAGTGTAAGTGTGCAAACTTTGGGCAAATTCCAACTGTTGATTAGAGAGTTATTCAAGCAATTAGATTAGGGTTTCTGCAGCCCTAATGGATGAATATGAAAACTTCTAACAGCAGCAAGAACTATCCCTTTGATGGGGATGCCCTGGTGGTTGTGAGGTTCTTTAAGCACGCGGAACACAAACCAAGTTGCAAAAAGTAAATATGACAAGAAAGCATATTTCCCAATGCAATATATTGTTTCTCCAATGAAAGATTAGTGCCTTTAGTTATGGGTTAATGGGGTCAAAAAGAAAGAGCTAGGATTACTAAACCCTTGGGGGTGTAAATCCTCTTACTTCCCAAGGTAAGTAACCTAGCTAGGGTTTGAAGATGAGGGGTGTAAATCCTCTTACTTCCTCAACAAAACCCTTGCAAAATAACTTTAAAAGCTTGATAATAATGGTGGAAACTAGGATAGGGGTGTATATCCTTATACTCCCCATCTATCCTTAGCCAAAACAACTTTAACTTGAATTACCAATGATAATAAAAAAGTAAAGAATCATACCACTTCAAGAAAAATCCTTAACATGCCAATGCAAACCACCATAATAAGATAGAAATGACTTCCAAAGGCTAGCCCATTATTTTGCCATTCTTTGTTTCTTTAATAAATTTAAGGACAAGTTGAAGGCCACTACCATGGTGTGTTGTCTAGATAATGACAGTGTCACCCACAAATACCTAGAGGAAATGAGAAGGTTGGCTCATGATGAGACCCCCTTTCTCTCAACGATGCAACTGAGAGCCATTACCCTGGCTTGGTGACCAGATGATGGTAATGTCATGCCACTATATATCCATGGACATGATAGGTTGGCTCATGATGAGACCTCCTATCCTCCAACTAACCTTTTGAGCATTCTTAATCATATTTCTTTTGGGTCCCCCTTTTCTCAAAGATAATTGTTTCATTGATTTCTTGGGTGATCCTTGGGTGAAGCATCTAGAAGGTTTATACATATGAATTTATCTTTTACCCAACAACAATCCCTATGGGCCTTCATCCCCTTCTTCCCATAGAATGAGGGACAACCCCTTCTTGGGGCAATACACCCTAAAATCCCAAGAGATAAGGAAATGGGGGGGAAATAGTGATGGAAAGTGGTAAGTATGAACGAGAATGGTACAATGGCTCTTCAAGGGAGTTCCTAGTAGCAAACCCATCCCCAAGGAAGACCACTAGGGCATAATGTCGACCACCAAGGTGAAACAAGGAAAAAGGCATAATGTCCAAGCATATATCATGAAATCTAAAGCAGTCTAAGTGATCCCAGATCTTTTCATCGTGACTTATAAAGAATTTCATTAAATGAGCATAAATTAAAATGCACCATTAAAGAAGTTAAAACTCAAAAATGAAGAGACATAAGCATCAGATCTGAACACAAAACTTGATAATGGAGTTCGTCTCCGAGTCTTGCTCTCAAATGGGTAGGCTCTTTCATTAACTCAACAAATGAATTTGGTAAAATACATAAGTATACCTCATTTTGAAATCAAGCTGCATAAATAATGCTCAGATCAAAAAACGGACAACACCACTGAATTTGTGGCGTCGAATTACCCAAAAATGACTGTATCCACGCCTCGATCTGACTCTAGCACTCCCAGGCCCAAGAAGAATTTTGTCTCAGTTTCCGTGCCCTTTGAAACCTGAAATAATGATTGTACCGCCTTGAAATTCATACCCACAGGTCGTACGGTCCACGCCTCCTCCCTGTAGTTGGGCAGAATGCACCTTTTTAATATTAAATGTGGGCAGATGTACCAAGTGGTGCCCGTGATGTAGTGGTTATGGGCGGATGTATTAAGGCTTGGTCTTAGGCGGAGGTTCCGAGGTCGAATCCCACAGACTCCATTTTTGGTGTGTTTGTTATATATATTTGCAACACATATTTATCCACTCGCTAAATTTAGTGGTTTCGCTAGAATCTCTTTCAACTTGTTGCCAAAGTTGGCGTGGTCCGCCAGATTTGGCGGACCCGTCAATTTTTGTTCTCAAAATTCGTTCACGGGTTGTCCTTGGGTGTTTCCCACCTTCCACGTAGCAGCCCTTGATTGGGCCACATGGAGGCCTCTCATTAGGCCATGTTGCCCCCTGCCAAGTCAGCATGCCACGTAATCCGTACGGACTACCACGTGGCACAATCCGACTGGTCCACGGATCGGTCTGAAAAGCCAATAACCAGGTGACACGTGTCAGCCTCTGTTGCTTCCACATCATCATGTTGATGTCAGCATGCCATGTGTCACTTCCCTACTCTTCCACATGTGCTATACAGACGATGACTTCATCTGTACAGATGTTGACGTCAGCAGTACAGATGTTGACTCATCCCGTGTTGACTAGGCTAGGTTGACCAAATTTTGACCGCGAATATCTTTCAATCCCTAACTCTATTTGATGAGTCGTTTGTGCCATTAGAAAGCTTGTGATGCGCTCTTCGCGATCATGCCATTTTCATTGAGTTTTGGAAAATTTTAATTGTTTCCCTTCCTCTATCTACTAGAGACATTCTGAGCATTCTGAGTTGCCTCTGTGAGTTCTAAGTTATTCTTAGCCTTCTCTGGATCCTTTTTGGATCACACCTTCCCACTAAGAGATTTTTGGACCACCAAAATATTTCATCAATCAACTGGTAAGTGAGGGAAGAGTCCCCTCAATTTTTCCTTCTCGATCCACTTTGCCTTGCTTGGATGTGTGCCTTTTAATCCTACTCGAAGATAATCAATATCACCCCTACGTGAAGTCCTCATCCTCTTGTCCAGGATGATATCTTCATGTAGCTCATCCAAGTACTCAGGTGCAAACTCATCAACTGAAGGTATTTAAACTTCCTCATCTTGATCCATGATCATGGGAGGCTCAAAAAAGTTTCAAGTTCTCAACGTTCACAACTAAGTAAATCTGCATATAAGGTGGAAGATCCAGACAAAAAGCATTGGTACCACTTTTTTCCAAGATAGTGAAGGGTCCATAACGAATGGGCTTGAGTTTCTTGCCTTCACCCTTCAATCTCTCCTTGTTGATGTGAAGCCATACCTGGTCTCCAACCTGGAACTGATGATCAAACCTGTGATTGTCATGCCGAGCTTTATACTGTGCTTGACTTTTCTCCAATTGTTCCCTGACTGCCTGGTGTATCTGTTGGATCCTCTGAATGAACTTGCAGGCTTTGTCCTTTGTTCATTCTTCATTCACATCGACATCTCTCCCATATGTCAAGTCCAAAGGAACCTTTGGTAGGTACCCAAAACATGTCTCAAAAGGTTAACTCTGAGTGGATGAATGTAAATCTCGGTTGTACGCATGTTGTACATAGGGTATATGTTCATCCCATAACTTGGGACGCTTGTTGTAGTGGCCTCGAAGCAAAAGTACCATTGTTCAGTTTACCACCTTTGTATGTCCGTCGGTCTATGGATGGAAAGCAGTGCTCCTCTTCAATTTGGTGTCCATCATTCTCCACAAGCTAGTCCAAAAGTCCCCAAGGAATCAAGTATCTCGATCCAAGATGATGGATGTGGCTAATCCAAAGTGAACCCAAACATGTTGAAAGAAGAGATTAGCAATCTGCTCAGCAATGATCTACTTTTTACATGGAATCAAGATACACATATTGATGAACCTATCCACTACCACATACAAATAATCATGAACCCCTTTGGTCATTGGTAAACCCCCTACAAAATCCATCGATACACTTTCCCATGGATGGTATGGAACAGGAAGTGGTGAGTATAGCCCCAATTTTCTATTAGTGGGCTTACAAGTAGAACACATCACACACCCCTTTACATATTTAGTTACAATTGCTTTCATTTGAGGCCAGTAACAAAACCTCTGCAAATGATCCATAGTGTTTCCTACCCCAAAATGCCCAGACACAAGAGAAGTGTGAGATTCTCGTATTACATGGACTCGTTCACTTGTAGGAATACATAGCTTTCCAATATGGTAGAGTAGTTTTCCTTGCAGAAAATAGTTCTCTACCTGTGCACCAAGGGTTAGCTTCGCATATACTTCTTTAAAATCTTCATCGATGGCATATTGTTCTACATAGCTATCATGAGATAAAGAAGTATTCTTCAAAATAATAGAAGCAACAATAGGAGGTCTAGAAAGCATATCAACTACCTTGTTACTTGTACCCTTTTTGTATTTGATTACCAAATGAAATTGTTGTAGAAAACCCATCCACCTATAGTGTCGAGATTGTCGCAATTTGGTCTGTTCTTGAATATATTGTAAGGGTTGGTGATCTGTATGTGTGATTGTTTCTTTCCCTAACAAGTAGTGCTTTCATTTCTTTATTCTCTAGACTAGTGCATACAACTCTTTTTCATATGTAGGATAGTTAACAACAACTTGGTTAAAATTTTTAGAGTGGTAACAGATAGGCTTACGATATTGCATCAATACTACACCCATGGCGTATCCACTGGCATATGTCTCGATCTCAAAAGGTTGTTGAGGATTCGGTAGTGCTAATATTGGTGCAATACTAATCTTCTCCTTCAAAATATTGAAAGCTTTTTGTTGCTTTCCTTCCCACTGAAACGTGTTCTTCACACTGGTTAAGGTATGCAAAGGAGTTGCTATAAAGGAGAAGTTGCGAATGAATCTCCTCCAATACTGGACTGCACCTAAGAAGCTTCGGACTTTGGTTACACTCTTTGGCTTAGGCCATTTTAAAATTACATCAATTTTGGAAGGATCAATTTTCAATTGTCCTCCTCCTATAATATGACCTAAGTACACAAGTGCAATCTTTCCAAATTCGCATTTAGACAATTTTACATACAACTTTTACCTTTGCAAATTATTCAATACTTGCTTTACATGCCTCACATGCTCATCCCAAGCCACGCTAAAAACAAGAATGCCATCTAAATATACAATCACAAAGTCATCTAGTAAAGGCCTCAATACATCATTCATCACACGCATGAAAGTTGTCGGAGCATTACAAAGCCCAAATGGCATAACCAACCACTCAAACAATCCTTGTTTGGTTTTAAAGGTAGTTTTCCATGCATCTTGTTCTGCGACCCTGATTTGATGATATCCACTGCACAAATCCAACTTAGTGAAATAAACAACATTCTTCAATTGATCAAGTAAATCATCTATACGAGGAAGAGGGTATCGATTTTTCACCGTGATTTTATTCAAAGCCCGATAATCGACACACATTTTCCATGTGCCATCTTTCTTTGACACCATCACGAGCAGAGAACCACAAGGAGATGAACTAGGCCTGATGACCCCTTGATCCAATAAGCCCTATACCTGCTTCGTGTTCTCTGCCATCTCCATAACTAACATCATGTACATGCCCACATTAGGAAGGGGAGAATCTTGTTGAAGATGTATCTCATGTTGGATTTCCCTCTTAGGGGGTAATCCATCTGGTTCCTAAAAAATATCATCAAACTTAGAAACAATATCAATTAATTCCTTTTTATGAGATGGATCACTCCCTTGGAAAGCGTCGGATGCTCCAACATATTTCTCTCCGATGACCATGAGTACATATCTCTTATTAGTGTTTATGAGTCTTTTCATTTTCCCTGCACTAATAAGTGTTGTATTTACCCTCATGTTGTGAGCTCTAACAATATATTCCACTACCCCTTTAGTAAGGTGGTATTTATTCTCATGACGAAAGAAGATTTATTTTCTATCATAAAGATAAGGACTTCCCAACACTATGCCACATATATCAAGTGGCACAACATCCAAATCTACTTCATCAATTAACTTTGAAGCAATAGCAAATCTGATCATACATTTTCTGGTGACACTAAGTTTTTCTTTATCACATACCCAACCAAGAGGATAAGGCTTCGAATGTGGTTTCGTTTCAAGACCCGTTTTCTTGACAATTGCTTCAGGTATTAAGTTTACCTGGGAACCCAAATCAAATAATATATCTATCTTAGTATGTTTAGATACAAATTTTATATGAAATCACTCATTCCTGTTTCGTTCATCAACATGAGATTCATCATTGGAACTAGAACTAGCATGAAGAGAATCTTTACCTTGTACTCCAACCRTTGTGATCTTTCCTTCATCTCCTTAATCGGAACCAAGATCTTGTTGCATTGTAGCAACGATCTTTGTCTTCCCCTTTCCACCGAACTGTTTCAGTTTCTTTTYTGGATGTAGTTTCCAACAGTGTTCTTCATCGTGACCACTCTTCTTGCAATGAGTGCAAGATGGTTTTCCTCCTTCTCTCTTCACTGTAGCGGTCTTCTTGTCCTTCCTTTCAAAMTTCTTAAAATTCTTTTGTGGGAAATTGGAAGGCTTCTTTGTGGGATCTTCTTGAACATGTTTCCCCATGTTCTCAAGGTGAGTGGCTTGCACACAAATTTTGTCAAGACTAGTGGGGTTAAACAAGAGCAAAGTATGATGAATATAACTGTGAAGTGCACCAATATACTTCATTAAATTTTCATAACAATCCAAAGGAATGTTCAATGCAAGAGATTTCTTCCTAAATTCTTCTGTGAAACTTTGTACAGTTTGACCTTTACTTTGCCTTAAAGTTTGGCATTCCATCATTGCTTTATGTAAATACCCTAATGGATAAAATTGCTTCCTTATCGTTGATTTAAATTCCCACCATGAGGAAAGAAGATTACCACACTTACTTTTGTCTTGAATCTTGCTCTCCCACCATACGAGAGCAGTGCCTTCCAACCAAAGAGAAGCTAGTTGCACTTTAACTTCCTCTTCATCAATATGCTAGACACGACAATACACTTCAACTTGTCGGATTCAATTATCTAGCTTTTCAGGATTAGCATCTCCATTAAACATAGGTTCCGGGGTCAAATCCCACATGCTCCATTTTTGGTGTGTTTGTTATATATATTTGCAACACATATTTATCCACCCGCTAACTTTAGCGGTGTCATAGAATCTCTTTCAACTTGTTTCCAAAGTTGGCGTGGTCAACCAGATTTGGCAGACCCGCCAATTTTTGTTTTCAAAATTCGTTCACGTGTTGTCCTTGGGAATTTGTCTGCAACATGGAAGCCCCTAATTGGGACACATGGCGACCTCTCATTGGACCACACTACCCCTTACCAAGTCAGCACGCCATGTCAGCATGCCATGTCAGTCGTACGGATTGTACAAACTGCCATGTGGCACGATCCGACTGGTCCACGGATCGGTATGAAAATCCAATAACTGGGTGACATGTGTCAGCCTCTGGTGTTGCCACATGTCACTTCCTTTCTCTTCCACGTGCATTATACGGACGAGGACATCATATGTATGAATGTTGACTCATCCCATGTTGACTGGGCTAGGTTGACCAAACTTTGACCGTGAATATCTTTCAATCCGTAACTCCATTTGATGAGTTGTTTGCGTCGTTAGAAAGCTTGTGATGCGCTCTTCGAGATCATGCCATTTTCACTGAGTTTTTGGATTTTTGAATTTTTTTCCCTTTCTCTGTCTGCTAGAGCCATTCCAAGCATTCTAAGTTGCCTCTGTGAGTTATGAGTTATTCTTAGCCTTCTTTGGATCCTTTTTGGATCACTAAGATAAAACATACTCAAATGCCTCAAATATTGAAATGATACTCACCATAATACTTGACTTGTACCTCATGGAACAAGGCCCATTGCCTTCCAAAAGCCAGGTGGTGTGGTGGATGCCATATGAAAATATATGACCTATGTGGTGGTGAGAAGGGTCTCCATCTGTGCAAATGGATATTGTTATTCATGTAGTCTCTCAACACTCCATATCTGCAACGTGAGGGCCTTTAGACATAATCTCCTTAGTTATCCACAAAATGGGGATAACAATTATTTTTGTAGGTGATTGAAATGGGCGTAAATGATAGAAATTATGACTAAAGTTTATAAGACAATATTTGATAATGATGTCTATTAGTTGTTGTAAAAATGATCTATGAATTTTTTTAATATAGTCCTATACAAATAATTAAAAGATTAATAATTATTTATTAATTTAATAAAAGTTAATTATTAATTTAATAAACGTTAATTATACATCTTCAACACAATGAACACTTAGTAAATAAAATACAACCATTTGGGACCGACACATTGGAACTTCGATACTCGTACATCCACCTTTCTTGCATCGGTACATGCACCCGTTCCAACCATCTGCCACAACTGTATAATTAAATTGCTTGTTAAATTCTCATACATACACCCATACATGCACTCATTCCAACCATTTGTTACAGTTGCATAATTAAATTGCTTATTAAATTTCCACTGCCAACACTGCAATAAGATCTTGTTTTGAAGGACCAATCAGAAGACGGAGAAAAAAAATTGATCGCTCGCAACAAAGTTAAACTATGGAAAAGAGCCTGAAATTTTTGGTCAAGGCACTTTTCATTTGCAATCGTTGTGCGCCCGTCTTTCTCGCAACACACCTAATTTTCATAATAAGGGAGTGATTTATTGTAGCTTGATTTGCTTGGATTTGCGATGAAACAAAGGGTATTTAGGAGCAACGACAAGTGAATTTCGAGCTTTCTTATTGATCCAGGATCTTTTCATCGATATGACTTATTAAATAATTGTATTAAATGAGCATAAA
>JASDQU010882310.1:0-31165 GCA_032191745.1 Picea mariana | reverse complement strand
ATATATAAGTTCATATGTTTATAAAGCATTGTATTAATATTGAAGCATTAGATTTTTAAAAGTATATCTAGCTATCATACTTTTATACTTGTGTAGGTAGTGCATGTATATCAAAAACCTTGTTATAGTTGATTATGATCACAATTATAAGTATTTAATATTTTATAAATACATTAATGAACTTCATTTAATTTGTATAATTTATTAAATTATATATTAGATGATAATGTAGGGATGTAGATGCATAATTACTATATTTTAAAAGGCATTCCATGTTGCCAAAGCTGAGTTTAAGAGTGAGGATCCAAATTCTATGTTGCACAATTACCCAATTGAAGTGAACATTTATAAAATAAAATTCTTCAATTGCATTATCCATACTATGCTATTGAATTATCCCTGTTATGTTATTGCCTATTTTGAGTAAGGATGAGCAAATGGTTTGGGATGTAGACAAAAGGTTCACCAATTAAACCAAAAAAAAGATGATATGGATGTGAACCAATAAATATATATATACATATGTATAAGAGCTGATATGTTTATAAAACATTATATTAATATATAAAGCATTCTATTTTCAAAAGTGTATCTAGCTATCATACTTTTATGATTGTGTAGTTACTACATGAACATCACAAATTTTGTTATAGTTCATTATGATCACAATTATAGGTAAAAGCCTATTTATATTGCCATGCACTACATGTTCTTGTTATTTTACTGTTAACAACATTGTTTGGAAAAATAATTAAAGAAAAAAAAGTCACAACTTCTTATCAATTATTTCTTCAAAATATAAAAATAACTTAAATATAATGATTTTTCAGAAGAAAACATCATATCATATGATGTAACTACACATTTTAGACACTGAAGTAATCAAAAGGTAAACTAAACTAAAATAAGATTTTCAGAGGTTTGAATCCCAAGCTCGTGTGCCCATTTATTTATTATACATCATATCATATGATGTAACTACACATTTCAGACAGTGAAGTAATCAAAAGGTAAACTAAACTGAAATAAGAAAATAAGATTTTCAGAGGTTTGAATCCCAAGCTCGTGTGCCCATTTATTTATTGTACATCATATCATATGATGTATCTACACATTTCAGACAGTGAAGTAATCAAAAGGTAAACTAAACTAAAATAAGATTTTCAGAGGTTTGAATCCAAGCTCGTGTGCCCATTTATTTATTGTAGGAGAACACACAGTTCAAAATGATAAACAAGAACATAATAATATTAAGAACGCGACCCATTTATTTATCTATTTATTGTAGGAGAACACACAGTTCAAAATGATAAACAACAACATAATAATATCAAGAACGTTGGATACAACAGCAATATAATAATATCAAGAACGTGGGATACACTTAACCATCCTTCGAGAAGTCTGTCGGTGAAGGGATAGCCTTGCCCGCCTCTTACTTTACGTGAGTGAAAGACTTCGTGTAAAGGCTGAAGGCAATGACATATCTCAAGAATGCTCTATAACTGCTATAAGCGAGACTTCGTCTAAGTAAAGGCAACGTAAGGCAGACAACGACATAGTTATTGTTGGCTATTCCCTCCCTCTCCGGGTAAGCAAGCAGGGCTTTGGGGAAGACATATAGGTGAGTTAGTTAAGGCTTATTCCCCTCTCCAGGTAAAGATTTTATATCATTAAAGAGAAAGAGAAAACATAATTCCATAGCATCTGCGAAGTATATCTTTACGAAGTGTTGCTTCCTTATATATATATTGACTCGTCTCTTTTCAGGAACTAGGGAGAGAGAGAATAAGGACAAGGCCAAGGAAATATAGAATCTGTATTAGTGGTAAGTGCCAAGGAAAGATAGAATCCATCCGTAGTATAAGTGTCGAAAGCACTTTCCTGACCCCGGGCTCAGGCTTTATGGATATAAAAGCAAGCAGTGGGGGTGCCACTAAGAGCAGCGGTTGAAACCGTATCACCACCACCCCATTAGATGTAGGAATAAAGCAAGCAATAGCTATTGACCCAGAGCCAGCACCATCTATTTCAGATCTATACCCAGTTAATGTGCCAGCTTCGATACCAATGCCAGTTAAAGATTTAGTTTGAGATTTTGTAAGTGCCCTCTAGTGTGTGCCCCTCTATGGTGTACCTATGTGAGTCAAGCCAACGTATATCCTATCTATAAACCATTCGAGGGTGACATACAACGCATCTAATCCATATATGTGGTGGCTCGTTCTCCTTCATGTGGTAGTTCGTCGTTAGGAAGTTATCTATCTATTATGTAGTTCCCCATCACTAGGTGGGTTTCCATCGCTAGGTGGTTCTCCACGTGGTTCTCTTCTAGTCGGTTAACCATAAGGTGGCTGTTGTTCACCATAGGGGGCTACTTTTCACCATAAGGTGGTCGTTCCCCATGCGATGGTTCACTAGGTGGTGGTTCGTGTCCCCCATGCACTGATTCGTTCATACCATGTGGTGGATAAGTTGGACCAACTGCATAAACAACTGGATCTATTAATGCTGCTTGAATAGAATCTACTACATAACTAACTGACTCAAATTCATAATCGATAAAATCAAACTCAGGAACTACTGAATCAACTGTTCAATCTACTTCCCTCTTATCAAAGTCATAGTGTTCACAACACCAGTTTACCAATTCAGGGAAGTGGTTGATGCTTTCTTTTTTTATTGATTGCCTACATCGACAGAAAGGGGCGGGACAATGGACAACAGACAACGTCGGTCGAGAGGGGTGGTCCAACAGGGACGGACGAATCACAACTTGAACATTGGTAGCCTTACCGATCAATACAGAACACAGGGTTCCTACCTCACATAGCAGACTCGCACATTTAAGAGTACGCAGAGAAGATACACATGTAGAGCTACACATATAGTACTCAGAGAAGATGCACATACAACTACTCACCGAAATACTCCTACAGCTACTCACAGGGAGGGGCCTACTCACAAGGGCTACAGGTCACAGGGACTAATCGAAGGGGACTATTGGAAGGGGACTATTCACAGGGAGAGGGAGGGGCCTAATCCAATGGGACTAATCCATAGGGAGGGGACTACTCAATGTGGCCTAATCCTACAGATACACGTGGAGCTAGACATAATGCCTACACATAGAGCTACTCACATAGCTACACATAGAGCACCTCACATAGCCAATCATAGCCAGGAATCATAGCCAGTTGTCTTCCTGGGATGACCATGACCAAGTCAAGCTGGAGTTACTGTAACAACTATTGGGACGTGAGCTGTTACTTCTCTCTGGGGGTATCCTTTGAACGGATATGGCATTAATTGAACAAAACGTATATATTTCATGTATTGAACAGAACGTATAGAGTAGAGACGTATCGATAGGCATATGTAGAGAGATGTGGAGAGTATCGGTAGAGCTATAGGACCTTCCTCCGGCTCTTTGTAGAGGGTCGAGGGTAGAGGTACAAGTATCTATCTGTGGGCCATCAATCTCATAAATAAATATCTATCTCTCCAGCGAACCTAGAAATGACTGATCTCATATGACCTGTTGGCTACGATCAACTGGGTATAGGCAATGAAACCTGGCTACTAGTGACTCTCGGAAAGTACTCCCGGCGAGTACTCTTGGCTTCGGCAATGTCGGGTGTTGCTTGTGGGATTCAGCTTTGTGTCCGTATTCTTAAATGTGATGCAGGTAGGAACCAGTGTGCAGTGTCGTTGAGTACAGTGGTGTACCGTGTGCCGTACCATACAGTGTCGGGTTTGCACAACAATACATACTAGCCACTAAAATTATCCAAGCCGTTAACTTCACAAGTTATGATTCTTATTAGATACATAATTATCCAAAATAAGCTCAACAACTTATAGCGTGCTTGCTTAATTCCCTCGTTTCATAATTCTATTTTAAATGAAAGGTAACCTACCAGATTAATTATTCCAGTTATTCCAGCCAGCCAACTCTCTAATAAATACCAACCAGCTAGGCAAGCCATGAAGTAAGCCAGCAGTCACCCTTTCCTTGTCGCCCGCAATAAATCAATCAAGAAGCGGCGAGGATACTAAACCAAAAAGAAATCGAAGCAATCCTGCCTATCTTAGGTCAACTTCCAGAAATGGCTATGTTCAATAAAAATAAAATATACTTTAAGTGCCCCGGATAGGATTATGCCTAGGCCCCCTAAAAGATGAGATTTTATTAGGCGAAAACCTCACCCTCGTACCTCAGGAGAGCGCCTTTGGTCCAAGAATGATAAGTTTTTTTTCATTCTGGACCAAGCGAAAATATTGCCTACTCCGAACCAGGTAGTCCATCTACGGTTCAATTAGTCTAATTTGTTGGTAACTTGGGATACATCTCCTTTCTCTCTCTGGTCTGTTGATAACATGGGGGCCTTCTCTCTTCTCTTGTGTATGGTGTTGGCAACAGGGTGTGTGTATTGGGGATGTGAGCCAGCAGTCGGCCAGCAAGCAATCACTAAGAAGTGCAGTGTCTTTCTTTTGGGGAATTTCTAAGGATCACCTACCTCACGCCGGGGCTCTTCTCTGTCCGTTCTTTCCGGCCAGCCTCATCATCACAGACTAATCAGTCCCCTCTGGCCGCTCCTTTCGGCCAACCTCATCAACAGACTAATCAGTTCTCGATCCAATCCGTTGGGAACGAACTATTGGGAACAAACTATAGTTTCTATGGTTTCGATGAGTATAGGTTCAATCAATGAGACTGGAACAAGCTACACGGACAAGCACTGACTCGCTGCATCGACCAGAGTTCTTCCTGCATCGACAAGAGATTCATTTTATATTTTAATATTTTATAAATACTTTAATAAACTTCATTAATTTTGTATTAAATTATACATTAAATGATAATGTAAGGCCATAGATATATAATTACTATATATATCAAAAGACATTTGATGTTGCTAAAGCCGAGCCTTAAGAGTGAGATGCAAATTCAATGCTGCACAATTATCTAATTGGAGTGGACTTTTATAAAATCAAATTCTTCAATTACATTATTTTACCATGTCATTGCCTATTTTGAGTGAAGATGAGCCAATGGTTTGGGATGGAGAGAAAAGGTTCACCAATTAGACAATGAAAAGATTATATGGATGTAACCAATAGATATATATGTCATTGCCTATTTTGAGTGAAGATGAACAAATGGTTTGGGATGTAGAGAAAAGGTTCACAATGAAAAGATTATATGGATGTGAACCAATAGATATATATATTGGTTTATATGTTTATAAAACACTATATTAATATTGAAGCATTAGATTTTCAAAAATATAACAAGTTGTTACTTTACTGTTAACAACTTTGTTGGGAAGAACTAACTGTGTTTTTGTTTGGAAGAAATAATTTAAAAAAAAAAGTCAGAACTTCTTATCAATTATTTTTTCAAAATAAAAACACATAATGATTTTCCAGAAAAAAATATCATGTGATGTAGCTACACATTGCAGACAGTGAAGTGATAAAAAACTGAATTCAACTAAAATACGATTTTCAGAGGTTTGAATCCCAAGCTCGTGTGCCCATTTATTTAATGTAGGATAACATATTTATTGTAGGATAACACACAGTTCAGAATGATAAAGAACATAATAATATTAAGAACGCGGCCCATTTATTTATTGTAGGAGAAAACAAGATTCACAATGATAAACAACAACATAATAATATCAAGAACGCGGGATACAGCAGCGATAGTGGCCCTTTAATGGACCGCAGTAGCCATCCTTCGGACACTTAGCACAAGTCTTTACGTAAGTACAAGGAGGATAATGTTTAATGCCATCTTGAGCTGCCACTACATTGAACAGGAAGGAGAGTAGAAGCAGGCACAAAACTGTGAGCAGCCTGCCCATCTTCACCTGTCTTCGGCCCATCTTTCAACACCGTGCTTCAAACACAATTATATTAACAACGTCTGCGGGTGTTAATCCTGTTACAAGGTTGACTATTTATAGGAGAGTTGGGAGATCCACGCAAATGGCAATATTGCTTTCTGTTTGTTATTCCATTGATTCATTCGCAACAAATCGGAAAACTTTATGCGACTTTTTAGCCCTTTCCGAACGCAACGCAAAGATCGTTGAAGTCTATTCGATAGCAGGTAAAGTGATTGATTTGTTTTGAACAACTTTTTTCCAATTTAAATTTACTCAAATGACACACAGCATTCCTTTACCCAATACCCAAGTTGTGCTTTTAGCCAAGTTGTACACTGCACCTGACATCCTTAGATGCTGTGATATCTGGGGAAAATGTCGAAATAGATGTTGTCAATGTGATAATATGAGAAGATAGTTTTTAAGAAAAATATCTAAGAGGAATTTATTTCGCTGACGTTCGATCTGAATGAAATTAATTATAATCTCTTTAATTATATTGTTTTAGAAATTGCATCAACCTTTCCCTCAATTCCAAACAAAAAAAAGAAATTGTCCTTTCTTTGAAAAAAGGTTTTAGTGTTTTCAAAGTGCAAATTATGGTTTTTTTAAGTGCATACTTGGGTCACATATTTGTAAGGTTTCTTTATAACAGTAGCATTTCAATGATTGATGATTACAATATTCATAAGAATTGTGTTGTATCCATATTACTCGCAGTTAATTCTGTGAGGCTAATGAAAGCTGTGAAGTCAATTGAGTACAATGATAAATTTAATTTAATTGTTTATGTAAAATGTTATATACCAGTTATGAAGAACAAAATATTGCATTTATAAATTTATTTCCATGTTATAGGGAAGTCACATGGTACGGAACACATGAATGACTAGATAAGTATTTGCTTTTACTTCCATGCCTTCCAAAGTTTTACTTGTTTTTTTCTTTCTATTGTTTAAATTACTTTATGAAGGTAAGTGGTGTAAGTGGTTAAATAAGTATTTATCACTTGAATGTAATCCATTATTATCATATTCTCGTTTCAAAAGACTTGAGTCCATTATTATCATATTCTCGTTTCAAAAGACTTGAGTCAGGTTATAGGTTGCATCTTTATATACATTAAGTATATATATTTACCATTGCTATGGTTGTGCATTTATTGCGAGAAGGTATTTCATGAAATATATTTGATTTGGTATATATGTTTACAAATGCATTGTTCACAAATATATGTGATGTAATGTAAAACGTAGTGAATGTTCTCTTGAATTTTGTATGTGTTATTTGTTTTGATTAATAATTATAGTGGTTAATTGGTGAACTTGTTTCTATTGGTTGGTAAGTCTTAAATAATGTCCCTAAACAACAAATTAGATATATTTATTATTGCATAACGGTGGATAGGTTTACCTTGTTCTACCCGTAATAATCAAGAATAGTTACATTTCATGACACAATACCTAGTTTAGGAAAACTAGATTACAACAATTATATTACACTCATCACTTCACTTTATTACTTAAATAAATTCTTCTTTGCACCCACTTTGACTACTTTGACCTTTTGGGGCTTGTAGATGACTCATGAGGGTTCTCCAACTTCACATGGCCATAACTCTCTAAGCGTGAGGATTTATGTGACGTTCCACATAACATCGGAAATGGCATGACATGTACTATCTATCTAGAATAGTATATTCTTCAAATAGATTAAAACTCATACCATTATACATCAAACAAACTTGGGTCCATTACCCAAACCTTTGTGCTACCGAAATTTTCTACCAAACTTTCTTCAAGGGTTGACATCAATGACAACCAACCCAAATAATCAACACACTTATCTTCAATGATACTTTAGATGGAATTTGTGATGGAGATACTTCACTACCAAACCTACAAAAGATAATATATTTCCATATGGATGAATAAAGATAATAAATCCTATACCTTGATTGATTCTTTTGTAAGTGAAAAGGTGAGTTAGCACATCAAATCTATCAAATATTCTTTGGTTTCTATGAATAATTTGAAAGATTTGTATGATTCACATTTAGAACTCGAGCAAATTCAATTTCAATCGAAGCTCTTCAACCTAGAGTTTAAGGATAATGATCCCATGGATTTAGCATCAAAAATTAAATCCATAGTACATGACGTTGATGCTTCTAGTGTGGGGATACATATTTCTCTCATGGACTTCATGAAGGCCTTATATGCCACATATTATCCCTATCTTGAATGAATTCAAGCTAGTGGACAATTAGAGTCCCTTGATTTTGATTCTTTGGAGGAGAAAATTGTAAAATGTGAGATAGATTTCAGGAACAAGACAATTCAACCCACTAGAGAGACTATGTTCCTTTAACAAAAATGATAGAATCAATTGTGTGATTCTTCTAGAGGATAATGTAGTAAGAGAGGACATGGAAAGAATAATTTAAATGTTAGGGGGTAGGTATAATTAAGGTGACATATTTTATCTTCACTATGTTTGTTGTGGAAAGAATGGACTTGATGTAAACACATGTAGGATCCCATGGGAAAAAATCAAAGAAAAGAATGAACAAAAGGAAGGAAAAGGTAATTCTCCTAAATCCACTCAATTTTCTATTTCTCATTGTAATATTGGCATAAACTAAGACTTGTTAAAAACTTCATTTGCTTCTTGGAGAGATGAATGGTTTCTTCACATCGGTGCTACTTACCACATGACTTTTCAGAGAGACTTATTTGAGTAATTGAATGACAATGTAGAAAGTGCATTATAATTTTCATATTGAACTAGTCTCAAACCTATGAGAATTGGCACCATTAGGCTGAAATTTCCTATATTCATGTATTTTTCTTTGTATAATGTTATCTATGTTCCTAAGCTATCAAGGAACTTGATATCTCTTGTTCAGATTTGGCAAAAAATCTATACTATCAACATTTTTTATGGAAAAGTTGAAATAATGAGGTATTATGATAACATGGTCATCATGATATGATGTGAGGATGAGGAATTGTTGGATTTGGAAGGGACATATGCACAAGAACATAATTTTTAATACCTCTCTCACCATGATGAAGGTACATTACCATCATATCCATTGTGGCATGCTATATTTGGGCACATCAATTATAATAACCTTCATATGTTGAATAAAAAATGTGTTTTTAGTTTTTCTACCATTCCAAGGAATTTGAAGAAATGTGATTCATGTATCCTTGGTAAACATAACAAGTATCCTTTTCACAATTCCACTTCAGGAGCAGGTAGAAAGCTAAAGTTGATACACTCTGATATGTGTTGTCCCATGACTGTTGAATCTAATTTTGGTAAAAACATATCATGAATTTTATTGATGACCACACCAAGTTGTGTTGGGTTTATTTGTTGAAATATAAATCTCAATGACTTGAACCATTTAAAAATTTTCATGTATGGATTGAAAATGAAGCACAATCTCATATTCTCAATTCTCATGCTAGTAATGGAGGGGAATATACTTCTAGTGAGTTTGAAGTATATCTTCACCAACATAGGATCAAGAGTCAAACCATTGTACAATACAATCCTCAGCAAAATAGTGTAGTAGAAAGAATTCATAGGACACTCTTGAATATGGTATGTTCAACACTATTTTTCAAGAATGTGAAGTTTATGTTTTTGGTTGATGGACTTGTTAAAATATAGAAGATGGTGTGCTAATTTTACCATTGACGATACCCTCATCACCCAACCATAGGCCGAAGCCATCCTCCGAGCACCTTAACCTTGACTGAGATTACTCCCGAAGAAAACCCTAGGCTAGATAGCCAAACAAGGTGTAGCGCATCTTCCTCCAAGGATAGCGCACCAACAATAGCTAATCAGATATTCCAAACCCTAGCCAAGAGATAGTCCAAGCCTATACTGAAAACTAGCTGCTGCTGTAGCTACACCTGCAGCCCTCCTCCACATGTGCGCACCAAACTAGGAACAACAGTGCGCATGAGTTTCTCTCTACGATTCTGAGATGTGTCAAATGAGAACTGGTGCCCTGTATTTATAGTGGTTCTACTAGATTTGTTGGAGCCAAATTCTCCTTCTGGATATGTGTTTGTTCAGAATATTATTATTATTTTTGGTCGACTTCTTCTCTTGGAAAATAATAACCTAATATAAAATATCTTCTTGAGCCAACAAGACTTCTAGGGTTATTAGCCAACTCATTAGGGCATTCTCTTGCTTTCCAGAGTCTTATATTCTCGTTAGGTTCACACGTGGAGGTAAATACCTCCCGCAACTACCATAATATTAACACTCCCTCCTAGCTAGAGAGGTATTATAGGTAATGGTCTTGAGCACAAAAGCAAACCATTTACCCAGTAGCATCAATATAGTCATCTAGACTATTTCATGACTAGATCACGAGCATCACCATCACCATCAGCTACATCATCTCTCAAAACCATACTTGATATGAGTAATTAGACATGATGTTTGATAAGTCACTCACACCATAGAGTGATACAAGAGCCACTCTTATAATCTAGAGTAGTAAATGCTCTGAACCAATTTCCATCTGGAAAAATCTATGTTCATCATTCGTCTGGATGGTGATTATTTCTAATAAAATGCTGATAGTCTTCAAGGGAGTTAGAACAAAAATAGAACACAATTGTTTCTATCCATAGTAGTGCATAACTACAATCAAGTGGTTCACTACCACACCAAGTAACACACAAGTAATTGATCAACAACGTATAGTCATGAACAATGGAACATATCCACCATCGTAGTCTTCATCTACTGCCATACATTCTTCATAACAAACATCTGATAGCAACCTACATAGAAACAATGTTATGATATATACTGAGTTATTTGGGCCAATCTTTCACTCACATCTATGAGATCTGAAAGAATATCTGCCTCATGAACAGTGGAACATATCCACCACAGTATTCTATATCTATTGTCTTCATAACAAACATCTGATAGCAACCTACACAGAAACAATGTTATGATATAAATTGAATTATCTGGGCTAATCTTTCACTCACATCTGTGAGGTCTGAAAGAATATCCGCCTCAGAGTAGAATAATGAGATATCTGGACTATTCTTCTCAAGCAAGGAAGAATAATTGTCCTGTCTTATGAACCTGGACCATTCCCCACCCTGGGCCATTCTTCCTACACTAATCAAAGTGCACCTTGGAGAGAATGTATAACCCTAAGGAATGCTGAGTCTGGACCATTCCCCACCCTGGGCCATTCCTCCTACACTAATCAAAGTGCATCCTGGAGAGAATGTATAAACCCTAAGGAATGACTGTCCTTGATTGTTGAGCCTGGACCATTCCTCCTACACTAATCAAAGTGTACCCTGGAGAGAATGTATAAACCCTAAGGAATGATTGTCTAGACCATTTCCTCTGTTAACCATAAGAGGAAAAGACTATCCTGCATCAACCTCCAAAACAGACCATTCCTCATGTTAACCACAACGAGAAATCGTTATCCAGTGAGGTGGGCTAGTCTTCTTGAGTAACCCTCAAGAAGAGAGACTTCCTTAGACCACTCCCCATGTTAACCACAATGGGAAGTCGTTGTCTATGATACATCAACAATCAGACTACTTACCATGTTAACCACAAGGGGAAGTCGTTGTCTATGATACATCAACAATCAGACTACTTCCCATGTTAACCACAATGGGAAGTGTCTGTCCATCAAAAATCTCAATCCACTTTTCGAACAGGAAAGCATCTGTCTAAGATGGACTATTTTTCAATCTTGAAAATGAATGTATTCAATAATGTTTTCGATGCTCCCTCCTAACTTGGAGAGTCATTTCTTCCTTTTTCAATAAGAAGGAAGTTGTTTCCATGAGCTCCATCTTGAGTACGCAAACTCTTTCATCTTGGATAGAAGCTTTACCAAAATGTTTGCTTATCTTCTCATGTAATCATTTTCTCCTTTCTGGACTTCATCATTGATAATGTAATGCTTGATTTCAAATGTACTTTAGTCTGGAACACTGTGAAGGCTTCATGTAGATATGAACAATAGAGTATATCATAGTTGGAAAACTGGAACATATCCATGTGGCACTTCTTCTATCATCACGAGATTTGATCTACTGAGTAGTCATCATGATGTTATAGGAAATCTTCACCACAATTATGCTGTGCACTGGATGTTCTCCACCAAGTTATCTTCTTCTATCTGCACACAAGAGTCTCTTTCTGGTATGCCTCAAAGTCTTGAGATTGCTCTTCATACGCTCTTTATTCAATTTCTCTGGAGACCATTCTTTGCATTCATCTGATGTAGAATTACGACTCACGGATGTTTCGGATGATACAATGACTCATGTGGTGATATGTCTAGTGTATTGGAACAAGTAGTCATCATAGTCTTCTCCCTCCATCTGGGAGAACCTCTAGTTCTTGATCTCCTAATTCTTTTATTTATGAGTCTTCCATACACTGTTCTTCATTACGACTTTCAGTTCTTCTACTTGATTGCTTTTAGTGAGTTCATATCAGGCTGACAATCTTGTGATTCTTGATACAATGGTCGGTTGTTCTAGTTTCTCTTTCTTTCTTGGAATCTTCATGTTCTTATTCATGTTTTTATCTAGCTCTTGGGTCCATGGAGTTTCTTATAGATTCCATGCCCTATAGATTCCACTTCTTCCTTTCTTCATAGGATCACGAATCTATAAGAACAACCGGGAATACTTTAAGTTTTCTCTTTGAAGAAGTCTTCTTCTGCGATTGAACTGAACACGTACTTGTCTTTCATGACTGCTACCATGGATATATATATATTTCATCATCTTTAATGAATCATAGTATTAGCTCCCTCCTAATCCTTGCTTCATGGATAAGTGCATATAATCGGCTCCCTCTGTCTAACAAAGTCCATGCTTCCATCTGCATCCTTATTGTCTTCTGCAATGTATAATTGGCTCTCTTGTCTAACAGAGTCCATGCTTATGTCTTA
Organism: Picea mariana; assembly: GCA_032191745.1. Classification (NCBI taxonomy): domain Eukaryota; kingdom Viridiplantae; phylum Streptophyta; class Pinopsida; order Pinales; family Pinaceae; genus Picea; species Picea mariana. The sequence continues at coordinate 18,283 of JASDQU010882310.1, read as the reverse complement.
TTGTTTTCTACAAAATGTCATAAGTCCTTTTCCAATTTCCCCTCGATTTCTGACTTCTTTCTGTCTTTGCTTATTCTAAGTCTCTTCATGATTGATTCAACTTATCTTGCAATAGCTTTCACATGATTTGTATTTCATTCTTTCATGTGTATTATCTAATGATATCTCTTTTCATCTTGTTTGTTCTTCCATAGGTATATTTCTTCTTGGAACACATTATCTTACAAGAGATAGATATACAAGATATGTACAGAGATGATGGAAACAAGAAATAAGAAGAGTGTTGTTACCTTTTAGAAGAAGAAGTCTCTTCCATCCTGCTTAGTCTTCTTTGTAGGTTCCTTTTCTTCGGCAACCGATGCTTCGTGTTTCTCCTTCCTTTTCTTTATCTCGGGACTATGATTATTGTAGTGAACATACTTTTGACAGTTGAAGCATTGCACTTCTGAAATGTCTTTCTCTTGATTTGACTTCCTCCTTGAACAAAACTTCCTTTTTTTCTTGAAGTTCTTGAATCTTCCTGTGAAAGCTTGATCGTCGTACTTCTTTTGGGATTTCTCTTTTTCATTGATCCTTGATTCTTCTTGAGCACAACAAATCCAAAGTTCTTCAAATGTCAGGTACTCCTTCCTTTTGTTCATGCTTGCGGCAAATGCATCCCATGTCTTGGGAAGACCATTGACTACTATGTTCACCAATTCTTTTTCTGAAGTGATCTCTTCAATAGCTTGTAGTTGGTATATTAACTGGGAGATCCTTACAAAGTATGATGTTATGTTTTTGTCATCATTCATCTTCATGTTATGGAGGTCATTCTTCATACTCATAACTTGTCCAATGTTTCTGACTGAGAAGAGATTTGTTAGGGCATCGTACATCTTCTTCGATGAGTCAAGATGGGAGATGTAGGGTATCAAGTGGTCTTTTATGGAATCCACTATGATACTCATAGCATTTATGTCAACATCTTTGAACTTCTCTATAGCTGCAACATTTTACGGTTCCATCTCTTTTCCTTCTTGAAACTCTGGCTTCACGATCTTTCCTTTCATGATATCTAGCACTTTATTCTTGGCAAGGATGAGGTCAATCTTTGTCTTCCACGCTCTGAAGTTAGAGGCTCCATCTAAGTTGTTCTCAGACTTCATAGAGTTAATCATGGCTGCTTGACTTGGTCAAACCCTAGATTTGACCAGAAATTCAAACTTCATGTCTGGGCTTGCTGAGACAATTAGGAGATGTGCTAGGCTAGGTTGCACTGATCTGTCCAGAGAATAGGTCAATATCTTCACTTAAGGTGCCTTAATGAGAGGATTAGGGTTTCTACAACTTCTCCTGCTAATAACCCTAGCGGTAGTGTCTTGGGAGATTCTTCTGCTAGTAACCCTAGCAACAGTTCCTCAGCAAGCTCAATATCCTAGTGGTTATGTTTACTTCCAGCATTTAGACTGAATGAAGGAGGTGTGGTCCCATAACCTGTTAAAATATAGAAGATGGTGTGCTCTATTTACCATTGACGATACCCTTGTCATCCAACCATAGGCCAAAGCCACCCTCCGAGCACATTAACCTTGACTAAGAATTACTTCGAAAGAAAACCCTAGGTTAGATAGCCAAACAAGGTGTAGTACATCTTCCTCCAAGGATAGCACACCAACAATAGCTGATCAGATAGTCAAAACCCTAGACAAGAGATAGTCCAAGCCTATACTAAAAACTAGTTGTTACTGCATCCCTCCTCCACGTGTGTGCACCAAACTGGGAACTGCAATGCGCACCATTTGCTCTCTACAATTCTAAGATGTGTCAAATGAAAGCTGGCACCCTGTATTTATAATGGTTCTGCCGGATTTGTTGGGGCCGACTTCTCCTTCTCAATATGTGTTTATTCAATATATTATTATTATTTATGGCCGGATTATTCTCTTGGAGGCTAATAACCTAATATAAATTATCTTCTTCACCTGACAAGACTTCTAGGGTTATTAGCCAACTCATTAGGGTTTTCTCTTGCTTTCCAGAGTCTTCAATTCTCGTCAGGTTCACACGTGGAGGTAAATACCTCCCACAACTACCATAATATTAACATGACTTCTATGTGTAGTTTATTTAATAAATATAATTCTATCTCATGCTCTTGGGAACAAGACTCCTTATGAAATGTGGTATGACCGCATTCCTTCGGTGAGGCATCTAAAGGTTTTTGGTTCCACTTGTTATGCTTTAATTCCTAAGGAGAAAAGAAACAAACTAGGTAGGAGTCTAAAGTGAACCTTATTGGGGTAATAAAATACCACAAAAGCATATAATATTTACAGCGAGGTAAATAAAAAGTTCATTCTTTTCATATATGTGATTTTTCTTGAGTGCCTTGAGAATGAAAATATTATTTAGGAGAAACGTCATCATCTTGATATATTTACTCATGTAAATACATATAATGAGTTTGATAATGAAATTCAACATATTGAAGGGGGAATCCCCCTCTTATATCAATATTTGGAATCTCCTTTTGAGGTGCCATTTCCCCCTCTTGTTGAAAATCCAACCACTTGATTAAAACATGAAGATCAATTGGATTATGTGAATGAGTGGATTGAAAGGTTGAATATTGAAGAGAATGCATCACCATCTAAATGAATTAAGAAACCTTGACCATCACATAAATTTCAAAAGTAGCTCATGAAGACTCTTGAAAGTGTTCCTCCTGATGAGGTTGGAAAGATAGAAACTAGAATTTATTGAAAACAAGACGATGGAGGTGATGTAGATGATTTGGATTTAGGTAATGTCAACTATATGGAAGTTTCATATGATTTTGAATTGATTTCATCGACTAACTTTGAAACAAATTCCTTTAAATCCATTGTTCCTCAAGATGAGTGGAAATAAGCTATCTGAAAGGAGTATGACTCTCTCATCAAGAACTTGACAAGAAAGTTGGTGGATCTTCCATTTGGAGCTAAACCAATTATGATGGCGCAGCCGCACTCCTCAGAGCACGCCCGCTCACACAGGACCTTCTTCTGTTCTCGGCTCGAAGAACTCAAAGGTTCCTCTATTTCCTTGTCAGGAAATCTTCACCCACATATTCTCCTCACGATCCCGCTCTCTCAACTTATCGGAGGATCGAAACTCACAGTTTCGCAAGTCCACTGTCAATCACTAGGCTCTTGAATCCTCGAGACCCGATGGCTAGTCAACGCTGACTTTCTCTCGCCTTGTCGGGACTTCTTCCCTTATCGCGGTTTCACAACTCGCGATATCAACCACTTTGGGTTACCGACTCCTGATACCCGACGTGACGAAACTCTGACTTAGGTGTGATTTGACCTTTCCACACCTCGTCACTTCAATCGGGATTTCAGAATTCGCGGGATCGTGAATCCTAATGAACAAGGTTTCGAGACTTACCTTTTCCCGATCCTCGATACTGTGCCACCTGTACTCCACTAGTTCCTGCTATGGCCCACATGACCCTCCCGTCGGGATATCGCAAATCGTGATTTCAAACTGTCTGAGTATCCTGTTCTCAAAAACCCCGATACTCCGATTCACGAATTCCTCGGATCCCCTGACAGGCGTACCTACTCATGGACGATTCTGATCTTATCAGGATATCGTAGATTGTGATTCCGGATGTTGTGATTCCTTTGCTTCCGAAATTCCAGAAATGTCGAATTCGGATGCCTCTATCCACTATGCCTTAACCCCAGTGTAACTTCGTCGAATCCAATGGTTGACGGGAAATGAATCACTGATCCGACGCCTCGCCAACCAGCAACGCTTCCCTGCACCTATCCCACAGTGGATTCGAAGGCCTACTCCTCCTGATATTTCTCACGACCTCAAGTCTCTTAGAAAAAGAGAACTCTTTGCATGCACTCCTTGCGGCAAACCTTCAACCTCGATTGAGTGTTGAAGTCTCTCGACTCTGCGCACTCCTGCAGCAGCAGTCCTTCACTTCCTTACTCAAGTTTACAACCCTGAGATCTTTAACCTGGCCTGCGCACTCCTTGCACGACACTATGCCTAACTGCACCTTCGAGGAAATGAGAATAAAAGCTATCTCTAGTTGAAACCTGCTGTCAATGCACTCCTTGTGGACTATTCCAGTGAACTCCTTATAGGAATTCTCTGGCTCAATTAGAGAAACAATTGAAACTCATTCACTCTTCCTCTCAGACTTCAATTCAACCATGAAATCAGATACACAGCATATAAAAGAAAATGTATGACAGGAAATAAACATTCATGAGCATATCAATATCAACACACAGAGAATCAACACAAACCATGAATTTGAATCAAAGCTCCTTTATTAATTCAAATGCCTGTACATGGGCTGTTCTTCATACAATTGTTTGCTTGCTCTTCTTCCAGAATGCTAATAATATAATGATACAATGAGGGTGTCTATATCTATTTTTCCCTCCTAGACTCTAAAGCTATCAAATCTACAATTAAAATCCTATCTACCAGCATTAACTGAAATAAATGTTGTCTATCTAATAAAGGATGTGAGTTATCCACTCAAAGTCCATTACAATATACAAATGTGCCTTCATAAATGGCTTCATTAAAGACTTGCACAACAATCCCAAAGTAATTTCAAAATTTGTGCTGGCTTATCCATCTAGTTTCTACTTGATGTGCTGGCTCGCTTGATGCGCTGGCGATGCTCTTGCATCATACTCCTTGGCTTGAAAAATTTCATGGGCTCCTGTCCATGAGCTCCTACACGGTCTGTCCATGCTTCTGTATTTCAGCTTCATTCTCCCAGCTGGCATCTTCAACTGGATGATCCTTCCATTTGACCAAATACTCATAGTATTCCTTTCTCCTGGTCTTCTTACCCAATCTCTTGTCCAGTATGCATTCCATCTGCGGCTTCTCTGCTATCGGCACCTGCTTCATCCACTGGATCATTGGTTTCTCAGTTGCAGTCTTTGCTTCCCCAACCCTGTATGGGTATAAATCTGCGACATTGAATATCGGAGATATTCCGATGCCATCCGACAACTTGATCTCATAAGCATTTTCCCCGAATTTTCTCAAGACCTTGCATGGCCCGATTTTATTCATTTTCAACTTGTTGTATGTTCCCCTTGGGAACCTTTATTTCCTTAAATGTGCCAGAACTAGATCACCCACTTCGAACTGAAGTTGTCTCCGATGTTGATCTGCTCTGTGCTTATATTCTAGATTTGAATCTATCAGTCGTTGCTTCACCTGGTCGTGAAGTTCCTTCATCGCCTCAGCGAATTCTTCTGCACTAGTGCTGCTAGTAGCAGTCTGCTCTGAATCCCTTAGTTCAGAAACTCCTCTCGGTTTCATCCCATATACAACCTGAAATGGACTTCGGCTCGTACTCCTGTTCACTGAATCATTGTATGCAAACTCTGCCTGTGGCAATATCTGGTCCCAATTGCTGTGGTGCTCTGTCACCAAGCTTCTCAGCAAGTCCGCCATACTTCTGTTGACCACTTCCGTTTTTCCATCCACCTGAGGATGATAAGCTGAAATAAATGCCAAATTAGTTCCTAGATTCTTCCATAAGGTCCTCCAAAAATGCCCTATGAACTTAGTATCTCTGTCCGAAACCATGCTTTTCGGCAATCCATGAAGTCGAATGACCTTCTTGAAAAAAAAAATTGCGATGTGTGTCACATCGCTGGTTTTTTGGCATGGAATAAAATGTTCCATCTTTGAAAACCTATATACAACCACAAAGATTGAATCAAAATCTCTTTGTGTCCTCGACAACCCCAATACAAAATCCATGCTTATCACCTCCCATGGCCTCTCTGGTATGGGCAATGGATGATAAAGACCTGCATTCTGTTTCCTTCCCTTTGAATGATGGCATACCTGGCATCTGTCAACAAATTGCTTGACATATGCTCGCATCCATGGCCAAAAATATGATTCTATCAACTTTGTGAATGTTTTATCATGGCCAAAATGTCCTGCTAAACCCCCACTGTGTTTCTCTTTCAACAGGTTCTCCCTCATGGAGCATTTCGGAATACACAGTTGATTACCTTTGAACAACAATCCCTCCTGGATCATATAGTCTGTCCAAGGACTCCGATCTCTGAGAACTGGATTCTCAGCTGCTTCGTATGCTTCTGCAAAATCTGCATCTCCCATGTACATGTCCCTGAGATTTTCAAAACCCAATGTTTTGACTCAGAATTCCTGCAGCAACAAACACTTCCTGCTCAAAGCATCAGCCACTTTGTTAGCAATACTTGAAATATGTTTAATCACAAATGTGAAATTATGCATATACTCTACCCATTTTGCATGTTTCTGATTCAAATTCTCCTGTTGAGTCACAAACTGTAATGCATGATTATCACTATACAAAACAAATTCTTTTGGGATCAAGTAATGCCTCCACTTCTTCAGTGCCTGTATGATAGCATAAAATTCTTTATCATAAATGGAGTACTTTAGTTTCGCCTCATCCAGCTTCTCACTCAAATATGCAATCAGCCTATCTTCCTGACTCAAGACCACTCCTATGGTGAATCCACTCACGTCACATTTCACCTAAAATGTCTTCTGGAAATGCGTCAACACCAACACTGGTTGTTGCGTGATCTTTCGCTTCAACAGATTGAATCTCATTTCAACCTCTGTTGTCCAGTGAAAATACTTATGCCGCTTTTTCACCATATCCATCATCGCTGCGCTGATTCCACTGAAATTTCTGATAAACTTTCGGTAAAAACTAGCTAAACCATGAAAACTTCTCATCTCGAAAACACTTCTCGGTGAGGGCCAATTCTTGATCACTTCTACTTTATCCGGATCCATCTTCAACTCATTCGTCGAAATAACAAAACCCAAGTATATGAGCTCTGTCTTCATAAACGAAGATTTCTTTTTGTTTATCAACAACTTCTCCTGTTGTAGCTTCTTCATAACTATAGCCAAATGCTTCAAGTGCTCTGCTATTGATTTACTGTAGATCAGTATGTCGTCCAAATACACAATGATGAACTTCCTGATGAATTCGCTCAGGAATTCATTCATTAACCTCATGAAAGTACTTGGTGCATTTGTCAAGCCAAACGGCATGACAAGCCATTCATACAGTCCTTCATTGGTTTTGAAGGCTGTCTTCCACTCATCGCCTTCCCTCATGTGAATCTGGTGGTATCCTCTTTTCAAATCTATCTTTGAAAAATACTTTTCCCCACTTAGTCAATCCATCAGATCATCCATTCTTGGCAGTGGAAACCTGTACCTGATGGTTATCTTATTAATTTCTCTTGAGTCAGTACACATTCTCCAACCACCATCCTTCTTTGGACTGAGTACCGTTGGAACAGAACATGGACGCCAGCTTTCCCTGACCAATCCTTTTTCCAATAGCTCCTGGACCTGCTTCTTAACCTCTTCGTTTTCTTGTGGCGTCAACCTGTACGCAGCTTTGTTTGGAAAACTAGCTCCTGATATGAGATCAATATGATGACTCACACTCCTCATCGGTGGCAACGAATGAGGTAATTCGTCCACTATGATGTCAGCGAACTCTTCCAGCAGTTCCTGAATCTCATCTGGTAAATCATCCACTCTTGTGCTAGTCAGAACGATCCTCGGTTTTCTGACCACAAAGAATTGTGGATCTTCCTTCTTCTTAACCTCTGTAAGGATTTCCTTCCCACTCATGAGAAGTACCGTGTTTATTACTTCTGGCTTCACCTCCTTATCTTTTATCAGAAGCAACATATGGGTTCTCCCATTCTTCTCCAGGGTATATGTGTTCATTCTCCCATCATGAATCACATTTCTGTCATATTTCCATGGTCTACCCAGCAATAAATGACATACATCCATGGGAATAACATCACATAAGATCTTATCATTATACCCTCCTATTTTGAACTCAACCAAGCATTGTTTAGTAACAGTTACCCGGTGTCCTTTTTGTAGCCACAAAACTCTGTATGGGCTCGAATGATCAGTCGTCTCCAGCTCCAGCTTCTCTACCATCTTTGTGGATACAAGATTATCCGTGCTACCACTGTCAATGATAACCTTGCATACTCTGTCCTTGTTCTTGCAAGTTGTTCTGAATAGTCTGGTCCTTTGGACTAAACTTTCCACCTCTTTCTCAGGTGTCAAAAGGACTTTCCGCATCATAAGTGATCTTCCGTCTTCTGCATCTTCGAACTCAACATCTCGCCTATGTGCTTCGGTGATGTGAGCTTCTCCAATATCCTTCTTTTTCTCTGGACACTCGAATGACTTGTGCCAGTTCTTCCCATATGTGAAGCATGTGATGACTCCACCTCTTCCTCTTCTTCTGCCTCTGGTACGAGGAAAAGTATTGGCATCAGCATAATCTCCCCTCTGCTCTGTATGTTTCCCTCGCTGTTCAGCATATGGCCCTCACTGTGAGGTTCCACCTCTTTCAACTTTACCCTAAGGTTTCTTCCATTCCTCCTTGGGCTTCTGGTATCTGTCCTGGGCAACTGCTTTGCCTCTGGGTTGACTTCTGCCTCGCCCTCACTGACCTTGCTTACGGCTCAGCTTCTCTTATGCTTTTAGAGCCATCTGATAAGCATCCTCCACCGTCCTGATTGTAACCATTCTTAATTAATCCTAAATGTCGTATCTCAGACCATTTAGATATCTGGAAACCATCTCATCATCACTCTCCCAATGACCTGCCCTGATGTTCAGTCGATAAAATTCCTCAGTGTATTCTTTCACTGTCATCAGTTTCTGTCTCAGGTTCTGCATCCTCCTGAACAGAGTAATTTGGTAGTCTCTCAGGATGAGCTTCACCTTCATCTTCACGATCATTCGATCCCAACTCCTGATCCTCTACTTGCCTTTGCAGCATCTGTCAACTTGTAGCTCGTCCCACCATAATGCTGCATGTCCTTTCAAGCGTGTAACAACATGCCTGACCTTCTTATCTTCTTCGACATCTTCATAATCAAAGTAGGTGTCCAGAGCTCTAATCCAATCTAGTAGCTCCTCTGCATCCAGATTTCCCTCGTAGACTGGAATTTCCATCTTCGCCTTTGAACCCATTCTAGCAATGGATTTAATTAGACGTTCATTCACTGCATCCTCGACTGCAACTTCCTCCTCGCGTTCAGCTTCTATCTCACTCTCGGAATCACTAATATCCCCTGCACTAGCTGTGCGTCTTTGAGTTGTCTTCATTTCCTCAAGTCTTTCTCGAAGATCTCGCATCTGTTTCTCCATTTCTGGATTGACTACCTGCCTGCCTCTTCTTCTCACCTCCCTATCCTCCGGATCAGGTGACTGCCTTTCTCTTCTCGGTGGCATGGGAAATTCTCTTTCTCTGCTACAGAAAGGAAAGAAATATTTCTGTTCTGATACCACTTGACGGCGCAGCTGCACTCCTCAAAGCACGACCGCTCACACAGGACCTTCTTCTGTTCTCTGCCCGAAGAACTCAAAGGTTCCTCTATTTCCCTGTCGGGAAATCTTCACCCACAGATTCTCCTCACGATCCCCCTCTCTCAACTTATCAGAGGATTGGAACTCGCATTTTCGCAAGTCCATTGTCAATCACTAGGCTCTTGAATCCCCGAGAATCGATGGCCAGTCAACTCTAACTTTCTCTTGCCTTGTCGAGACTTCTGCCCTTATCATGATTTTGCAACTTGTGATATCAACCACTTTGGGTTACCGACTCCCGATACTCGACGTGATGAAACTCCGACTCACGTGTGAGTTTACCTTTCCACACCCCGTCACTTCAATCGGGATTTCGGAATTCACAGGATTGCGAATCCTAATGACCAAGGTTTCGGGACTTACCTTCTCCCAATCCCCGATACTATTCCACCTGTACTCCACTATCTCCTGCTATGGCCCACATGACCCTCCCGTTGGGATATCGTGGATCGCGATTTCAAACTGTCTGAGTATCTTGTTCTCAAAAACCCCGATACTCTGATTCACGACTTCCTCGGATCTCCTGACACGCCTCCCTACAGATGGACGGTTCTGATCTTATCGAGATATCCCAGATTGCGATTCCGGATGTTGTGATTCCTTTGTTTCCAGAATTCACGAAATGTCAAATTTCGATGCCTCTATCCACTATGTCTTAACCCCGATGTAACTTCACCGAATCCAATGGTTGACGGGAAATGAATCACTTATCCAACACCTCGCCAACCAGCAACGCTTCCCTGCGCCTATCCCACAGTGAATTCGAAGGCCTACTCCTCCTGAGATTTTTCACGACCTCAAGTCTCTTAGAAAAAGAGAACTCTTTGCACGCACTCCTTGTGGCAAACCTTCAACCTCGACTGAGTGTTGAAGTCTCTCGACTCTGCGCACTCCTGCAGCAGTAGTCCTTCACTTCCTTACTCAAGTTTACAACCCTAAGATCTTTAACCTGGCCTGCGCACTCCTTGCACGGTACTGTGCCTAACTGCACCTTCAAGGAAATGAGAATAAAAGCTATCTCTAGTTTAACCCTGCTGTCAATGCACTCCTTGCGGACTATTCGACTGCACTCCTTACAGGAATCCTCTGGCTCAATTAGAGAAACAATTGAAACTCATTCACTCTTCCTCTCAGACTTCAATTCAACCATGAAATCACATATACAACATATAAAAGCAAATGTATGACAGGAAATAAACATTCATGATCATATCAATATCAACACATAGAGAATCAACAAAAACCATGAATTTGAATCAAAGATCTTCTATTAATTCAAATGCCTTTACATGGGTTGTTCTTCATACAATTCTCTGCTTGCTCTTCTTCCATAATGCTAATAATACAATGATACAATGAGGGTGTCTATATCCGTTTTTCCCTCCTGGACTCTAAAGATATCAAATCTATAATTAAAATCCTATCTACCAGCATTAACTGAAATAAATGCCATCTATCTACTAAAGGACGAGAGCTATCCGCTCAAGGTCCATTACAATATACAAATGCGCCTTCATAAATGGCTTCATTAAATACTTGCAAAACAATCCCAAAGTAGTTTCAAAATTTGTGCTGGCTTATCCAGCTGGTTTCTGCTTGATGTGCTGGCTCGATTGATGCGCTGGCGATGTTCCTGCATCATACTCCTCGGCTTGAAAACTTTCATGGGCTCTTGTCCATGAGCTCCTGCACGGTCTTTCCATGCTTCTGTATTTCAGCTTCATTCTCCCAGCTGGCATCTTCAACTGGGTGATCCTTCCATTTGACCAGATACTCATAGTATTCTTTTCTCCTGGTCTTCTTACCCACTCTCTGGTCCAGTATGCATTCCATCTGCGGCTTCTCTGCTATCGACATTTGCTTCATCCACTGGATCACTGGTTGCTCAGTTACAGTCTCTGCTTCCCCAGTCCTGTATGGGTATAAATCTGCGACATTGAATATCGGAGATATTCCGATGCCATCCGTCAACTCGACCTCATAAGCATTTTCCCCGAATTTTCTCAAGACCTTGCATGGCCCGATTTTATTCATTTTCAACTTGTTGTATGTTCCCCTTGGGAACCTTTCTTTCCTTAAATGTGCTAGAACTAGATCACCCACTTCGAACTGAAGTTTTCTCCAATGTTGATCTGCTCTGCACTTATATTCGTGATTTGAATCTATCAGTCGCTGCTTCATCTGGTCGTGAAGTTCCTTCATCGCCTCAGTGAATTCTTCTGCACTAGTGTTGCTAGTAGCAATGTGCTCTGAATCCCTTAGTTCAGAAAATCCTCTCGGTTGCATCCCATATACAACCTGAAATGGACTTCGGCCCGTACTCCTGTTCACTGAATCATTGTATGCAAACTCTGCCTGTGGCAATATCTGGTCCCAACTGTTGTGGTGCTTTGTCACCAAGCTTCTCAGCAAGTCCCCCAGACTTCTATTGACCACTTCCGTTTGTCCATCCATCTGAGGATGATAAGCTGAACTAAATGCCAAATTAGTTCCTAGCTTCTTCCATAAGGTCCTCCAAAAATGCCCTATGAACTTAGTATCTATGTCCGAAACTATTCTTTTTGGCAATCCATGAAGTCGAATGACCTCTATATTCAATATTTGGAAGTTCTAAATGTGCTTTGTAACTGAACCCTTTTGTTTGAGATTTATCAATTGGCTAAAGAAGGTATTGTTTCTTGTATCCTCATAGTGTCATTTCAATTCTTCCGTGAAAATTGTCCAACTGATGAGTGATTTGCGAGAATAAATCCATCAATATAACACAAATTGATTGGGTTCTAAATATAAAGAAGCAATTTGTACCTTTTGTGTATGGGGCACATTATGTATATCAAAGAATTGCTCCATCTGAAGTATTGATGCGATTGGGTCCTTGTGATCAAACTTCCTCATATCGATATTTTGAAAGTGGCTGGTCTTCAACCCAAAGTTAGAATTTCTCCATTCTTGATTCATCTTCCTTGTGTCCTCATCATGAATTTCATGCGATACATTTTCACTTTCAGGTGTCCTCTCTATTATGAAAATTTTCAATCCTTCCATGATATCCCTTTTTAAACCATCCATATTAGTATCCATTATTGCCTCCAACATAGCTTATGTTGAATCCATCATCCCTTGTAGTCCATATTTTGTTACTTTCTTCTTTTGTAAATCATTTATGTGCCTATGCATTTCTTCACCATCATCAAGAGTCCAAGTAGGACTGTCTGGAGGCTTATTTGATGTAGAAGTTCCCTTTTTTGGTGTCATGTTGGCCAGGTATCACTTTAAACCTTGATTTTGAGGTGGTTCTTCTAAACAATCTTTATTTTATTGTATCTCCAAAATTTTGGCCCTTCTGGGTATGAAATTTTCTTTTTTTGTAGTTCTCTGATATTTATTCTCTGCAATGCCATAGGTCTGATCAAAATTGGATGTGCCAAGTGGAATTTATGGTAACTTCCCCACCGCTTGTTGATTTTTTCCTTTCCAAAAGATATCACTTGTATAGCATGCCCGATACAAAATAATTGATATAAAATTATGAAACTTGTACCAAAAATACTACAGATTGTCCACTATCCAATGCAATTAGTCTCACTCAATTTGGATACTCTACGAATAATTTATGATTGTTTTACTCGGAAAAACTCATTGAGACTAGTCAATAGGGCTAGTCAAATACCCTATCTTACACAGGGTGTATCTAAAAATGTATGATGACCCAGAAGGTGAAATGTTTATCACATATAACTTAACATTTTCAATGAATATTCTCTGGATTTCAAGGTCTAAAATGTTACAGAAAATGTTTTATAGAGAAAATTATGTGATGACGCAATTCAGGATGATTCCAAAACCCTATCTTCGCAAGATATATCTCCTAAAGTATAAGGTTTCAGGAGCTTAAATTTTAACCTAACGTACCTTGATCCGTCTACTAAATATCCTCCAAATGTTTCCTTCTGAAACTGCTTAGAAACAAAGTTATAGTGAAAATTCCAACATGTCAAAGATGTAGCAGCAAAACCCCAAGACCTTGAGCTCTGATACCATATGTTGAGAAACAAATATCAATATAGCATAGAAAAACCTCAGAATAAGTACTCAACTCCTTGAAAAAAACATAATTTTAGGTAATAAGCCTCTTTGAGGGGGAAACCTCCTTATACCCCACATAAATGTCCAAATACAAGACGACTCCAAATGAAAATGTCTCCTTGGAATATATAGGAAACTAGGAGATACAATTACAACTAATGGACTCAAGCTGACATAACTAAAATAACATTGCTAATGTAATATGCCCCAATTAAGGGGTAATGAGCCACTATTTAGGGCTTAACAAAGATTCAATGTTATTGAGTGTCTCGAGAGAACCTACAACCAAGGAATTATGAGATAAGTTAGGGATTTTTTACCAATGTAAGTCCCCGGTAAACAAACTTTTCCTTCGGAAGAATTTGTACCTCCTAAGGATGAATGATGGAGAATATAAGATAGAGAATCCAAATTCCTTTAATACTATGCTAAGTAAATTTTTCCCTATCGATATTTAAATTTATGATGAATATAAGTGCATTGGTTTATTATATTCTTTTTTGGATTCATGGGATAGTCTAGTTGTGTCTATTGGGAGTAATGAAACCACATTAAAGCTTGATGATATGGTTTCATCCTTGATATTGAAATAAATGAGGCACAAAACCATGGATAGTCATAGCATGGATGCCTTATCTATAAGAGGGCGTTCCCTAGATAAAAATTAAAACAAGTCCTTAAGTGGGAGATCTAAATCCAGAGGTAGATCTCAATATTTAGGAAGCTCATTAAAACAAATGCTAGAAATGTGGTAAATTTGGGCATTACAAGAAGGATTGTTGATCTAAAAGTGTTGATAAAGGGAAGGGATTTGATGATGTTCCATCCAAAAAAGGGAATACCTCCTAAGAGGAAGTAATGGATGTGTACTTGGCTTCTTTATCAACACATGTAGATCATGATGTATGGTTGATCAACTCATGTGCTTCTTCACATATGACTCTCCATAGGGAGTGGTTTTGTGAATATGAAAAGTATAATGGAGGTGACATTTTCCTAGAAGATGGCTTGATAGAAAGAATAAGAATACATGGAAAAGTCAAGTTCCCACGAAAGGATGAAAGAATTAGAACACTCCCTATAGTTTTCCACATTCTAGATCTAGCTATAAACTTGACATTCCCAAGTAATATGAGTCATGCATGTGTATATTCTGTGTTTGAAAGGGAAACCTAAAAAATCATTTGAGGAGCAATGGTGTTTATGAGGGGAGTTCGAAATGGAACTTTGCGTAAGATATTGGGAAGAACTATCACTTATGGGTGTAATAGTTCTCTTATTATTGACGATGTAAATGAAGAAGACATAAACCCTATTGTCTTTGGAGAAAATACAATTCCACAACATGAAATACTAGGACATATTGGAGAGAAGGGCCTTTGAGAATTGCATGGTAAATATTGTTGGATAATGCTAACCAATTTACACTTGTTTTTAGATATTGGGTAGATTTTTTGGCACCTATTATTCTATAATTAGTTCGATGAAATCAACCAGATTTAGAATAGGGGTAGAGGCACATTAAATGTAATCAGTTTCTTGTAACTGAGTGAAGAGTACTATATATCTATGTAAGCATGTTAAGGCATAGTGTGAGATTTGAGAGTTCTTGAGAACAATGAGCATGAGTGGTGTGACTGATGTATTATCTCCCTTGCATAATATTAACCAAATATCATTGTCCCGTGGATGTTTCCCTGATTAGGGTTTTACCATGTAAAAACGTTGTGTCAAATTATTTGTTTGTTATTTGCTTGTATCTTTCTCTATATTTACTTCCTTTATATTTACTTCTGTTGCAGTACAACAATTGGTATCAGAGCTATTGAGGTATCGCTGCATTGAGAGCAATTGTGTTATGTTGCGTTGAGATCACTGAGCTGGAATTAGGCTGAGTTGAGATCGTTGAAGGGAGTGCTACTACCGAGGTCAGCATTGGGCTCCCCTGGTGGAGGGAGTGCCAATATCAAAGGATCCTTCTAGGTTTTTGAGAGCCGTACTTCAGCGCTGGCCCATATTCTAGAAGGAAGCGCCAACCATGAGGTATAAAGTTTATTAAGTGGACATTTGTGAGGTATAAAACTTATTATTCGTGAGGTAATACCCTTATAGTTCAATTGACTAGTATGGAAGTTAAATTTTAAGATAAAGATAAGGCTATTACACTATTGTGTTCATTTCCTGAGTCTTGGGATAATCTAGTCTTCTATTAGATTTAGCTCAACAAATGTTTTAGATTATGACTCTGTTGTGGGAGCTTTCTTGGCTGAGGAGATGAGGAGAAAATCTAGTCAAGAAACCTCAAATTTAGAGGAGATGTTGGTCAGAGGTTGAAATAAAGAGAAAAATCATAGAATTTCTTATTGATCTAAGTCAAGATGCAGAAAGGGTAAAGAAAAATGTTGGTACTGTGGAAAAATAGGACATCTCAATAAAGATTGTTGGAAAAGAAAGGAATCTGAGGAAAACTCTATAATGGAAGAAAATTTGGCTGTAACAAATTCAGGTATGACTGATCAACTTTTTCATGTTTCTAGTAATTTACAATATCAAGAAGAATGGCAGTTAGATTCAAGTGTCTTCCACCACATGTTCTCACATAGAAATTGGTTCATTTCTTACCAATGTGTGTATGAGGGTGTAGTGTTTATGGGAAATGGTATTCCCTGTAAAACTGTTGGGGTTGGTAGTATTAGAATCATGATGTTCGATGGTATTGTTAGGGAATTAATGGATGCTAGATATGTACCTGATCTTAAATCAAATTTGATTTCATTAGGAGTGTTGGATTCTTGTGGGTATAAGTATACAGTTCAAGGTGGAGAACTCACATTGTCGAAAGGTAGTTTAGTAGTGATGAAGGAAGCAAAGGTTGATAACCTTTATAATATGGAAGGGAGTACTGAAGTGGTATATGAAGTGACAGATGTGTCTTCTTGTTTATGGAAGAATCATCAATTTCATAAGGGCAAAAAAGAATTGCAGGTACTAGTAAGCAATAAATAATTTCCAGACTTAAAATCTTTGTTTTTGAATTCCTCCTTGTTTTATATCTCTGCAAGTTATGATGGTGGTATAAAGGGATGTTGTGTGTGGGATCCTACTTCTCACAAGGTCGTCATTGACATAGATATAGTATGTATGGAACAACCAAAAGGGTTGATCCAATATCATAACGGTAAATTTGTTTGCATGCTAGATAATTCATTGTATAGCCTATTGGTACCCAAGAAAATATACAAGATGTTTGAATCCTTCATAGTGAGTCAAAAATTTTCAAAGGGTAGGAATGACTATACATTTTATACTACATTCACAGTCTTGATGTTATTTGTTGATGATATGATCGATGCAAGTAAACGCATGGATACAATTAGTAATAAAATGACTGAGGTGGACAAGACAATTCAGATGAGGGATCAAGGAGCATCAAAACAAATAATGGGCATACAAGTACACTGATATGGTAATGGTAATATGTGGTTGGAGTTCAGTATGAACATTGTAAAACCAGTTTTTATCCCTGTTTCTTTCCATTATAAGTTTTCTTCAAGCATAGTTCATGTTTATAAAGAAGAAAAGGCTATGTATCATGTAAGTTTAGTAGGAGGTCTGTTGTATGTGATGAAATGGTTAAGGCCATATGTTTCCACATGCTAATGATGTTGTCTAATATGTGACAGATTCATGTGCTATAGTGAAATGGGTGTTTCAACGTTTGAGAAGCACAAATGTCACCTATAATGGTTACAATGAGATATCCCTTGATAGATGTAATGTATATTTTACAAGTGTCTTGGATAGAAGGAGATATATGTTAGGAACCAAATACCAATATAGCATAGAAAAACCTCAGAAAAGGTACTCAACGCCTTGAAAAATAGATAATTTTAGATAATAAGCCTCTTCGAGGGGGCAACCTTCTTTTACCCCACTTAAATGTTCAAGTACAAGATGATTCAAAATGAAAATGTCTCCTTGGTATATATAGGAGACTAGGAGGTATAATTACAACTAATGGCCTAAAGACGACATAAATAAAATAACATTACTAATATAATAAGCCCCAATAAAGGGGTAATGAGCCAATATTAAGGCTTAACATGCCCCTCCACTTGAGACAAGTGTTGTCCTCAACAGTTGAGTAACTCTGAATGCTTCTGTGTAAAAGACTCATCTTCCCAAGTGGAATCTTCAGCTGGTAGTTTCCTCCATTTAATGAGATACTCTGAAACGGATCTATTCCTTAGTTGGTGAATTCCTGTGTCAATGATGGCTTCAGGTTCCAATATGATTTTTCCTTCCTCGTCAACTTCTGGAAATATAGTTTGAACCAGGATCTTGTCACCTATAACCTTCTTTAAGCATGAAACATGGAAAACTGGGTGTACCCGTGAAGATGCAGCTCTAATTTCTATTCCATAGTACCAATCTTTTGCAACACCTTATAAGGGCCATAGTACTTTGCTGATAATTTATTGTCCTCTTGTCTTTCTTGAGGGACATCTGTTTGTATGGTTGTAGTCTTAAAAACACCCAATTCCCTACTTCAAAACTTCTTTCACTACGATGTTGATCTGCTTGTTGTTTCATGCGATTCTGTGCCATGGTCAGGTTGTCCTTTAAGATTTGGAGAACTTGTTGTTGATTCTCGATATGATCTTCCACTGCTTGAACCTTAGATTTTTATTTTAGAGAAGAAGTGATGGAAGGAGGGTGGTATCCATAAAGTTCCATAAATGGT
>JASDQU010882309.1:15719-34390 GCA_032191745.1 Picea mariana | reverse complement strand
AATTCCTAGCTCCCTTTTCCATCAAGGGAATGTTTCTTTAGCACTCATGGCTGCTCTGAATTTCACCCATCATTTTATCTTGGCTCTTCTTTAGGTTTGGCTTCCACTCTGGTTGGTATCTTTTATCTGCTTATCCTGTCCGCGTCCATCATTTCTTTAGCCTCTTCTCGATTTGTATGCTTTGCACATGCTTGACTTCTCTTCTTCCGAGTCTCTGTACCAACATCTGGTGAAGGTCAAGAGCACCCTTCTATTCTCCGAATTGTATTTCAAAGGAGCTCCAAGAACAGTTTCAAGTGCTACGCACATATGTTAGAAGGGAAGAGGAGCGTATAGATGCTCATCATCAGGAATTCCAATGAGAGAACTAGGGAATTCATGAGGAGTTGGAAAGACTGCAAACACAACTGCATTAGCAGAAAACATGCCATAATCAAGAATTGACAATATCCTTAAGGGGAATTAACAAAAATATGAGACAACTTGGGGTTGTCACTCAGTAATTGGCAAACCCACAACAACGAGAGAATTTTATTGGCTCTGGCGAGTCTCGACTTCCATCCCCCTTCCATTCAATAGCCAAAAACGATCATCACTCGGTCCCATCAACACTAGAACATGTTGACCTCCACCATGCAGAGGTGAATCCACCAGAGGCGAACCCAACAACGCGACAGGCAGAACAACAGGAAGATCCTAATTTTTCTCTAAATCACTAAATAGGTTTCAAATGAATTGTAAATTTTTGTTTCTTTTGAACATGTATGTTGCCATTTTTACATGGCATAATTGCAACTCTTATGGACTGGTTGATATCATTTCTATAGACCCCCATATAAATATAGACCCTTATGAAAGCAATAGAGGTTCTCCCACTCTGCCATATGTAATTTTTGAACTTTTTTTGTTCTTTCTTTTTTAATATAAATGCTCCAACCATTTCTGTTAAAAAAAAACAAATGAAAAAATTTGAATAGGTAGACTGGGGCCGATTTCGAGCTAGGGTTTCCATGGGCTGCATGATATACCCTCTTCGGCATCAGATCCTCCTCTTCACCAATATGCGTAGCATTATAACTGTGTTCTCGGTCAGACCTATCCACGCATCATGACCTCAGATGGAGGAGTGAAAAAACCCTCTTACATGAATGTCACATCCAATGAAAAGGATTGGTTCAGGGCCCGATGAACCTCCTTCGAACCACCGCCACACCTCAAAGATCCCCTGCTACAAGAAGAACATAGCTCAAGAAAAAGTATGGACATGGAAGCTGAGTCGTCGCATCCAAAGGCATCTCAGAAATCTCGGAACTAGGAACTAGGTAAATTTATACCTCTAGCACCAACAACACCAAAATCTGTAATAAATCTACTAGGGTAGGAGAACACACCCAGTTTATGAAATGTCACTCCTTGATTCAAAATTTTGTACGGATATGACCATCAGAGAGAGATCTCACGAAATGGATTAAGTAGTGGTAGAATACAAAAATTGACTTTGAGTTGCAACTAAGCTCAAAGGGATTCTTCAAAATCATATTCTACAGTCTGGAGGACAAATATAGAGCTTTCGAAAATGGTCCCTACTTATACAACTCGACTGGATTGTATCTAAGGTTCTGAACAGATCGTTTCTTCCCGAAAAAAGAAGAATTTTCTTGTGCCCCTGTCTGGATACGCCCGTACTCCCTTCCCCAGGACTTCTGGCTTGAGGAAATCCTGATGGGCATTGGAAATCACTAGGAAGGTATGTCAAATCCTCAGAAGCCATGAAGAAGAGAAAATACACTTCATACACACGAATCTTTGTTTACATGAACATCTCAAAATCCCTTCTAGGATGTGTCACCATAGAGTATCAAGATGAAGAATGGACGCAGACCATCGATTACGAACACATCCCTTTCAGATGTCGGAAATGTCACAAACATGGGCATCTCTTCAGAAAATGCCCCCTCAATGCACCAACTTGACCAACAACAGAGGAAAAGTAACAAGATGGCTTCACACATCAAAAAAAGACACGCAGAAAGGAATCAAGAAGATCCACACTAGTAATTCCTTCGATGCTCTCAACAAACTACCGAACACAAAGGAAGTGGAAAACCCCCACAAAACTACCAAACCAGGAAAAGGAAGCAGTAAGGGAAAGAAAACCCTTGATCCAATTTTAGAATATGTCTCAAGCCATAACCCCAAGCCTACAAAACACTAGGAAAAATCCCAAACAATTACGGTGGGGACATCATAATGAAGATAGATGAAAATGATCTTGAGGACATTGACCTCGATGAGATAGAGGATGCATTCAACCAAAAATAACTACAATCCATCCAAATGGATCAACTCAGGAAATTTCACAAGGTTTTCATTGAATCCACAATAGGGGCCACCTCTCACTTAGGCATACACCTGGAGCTGGATCTAGATCCCAAGAAGAACCAGAAATAAAGAAAGAGATAGGGGCACAAGTGGACACACCAACTCATTAAAGAGGTAGGCAACTTCATGATTAACTCAGGGAAAATACAACACCTCTCAGAAGTATCTTTCTCTATCCTCGCAATTAAGTATGATGAAGATCATCACTTGGAATATTGTAGGTCTCAATGAAATATCCAAACAAAGGATCCTTTGAAACTGTGTTAAATACGAAAATACATATATTTTATTAATCCAAGAAACCAAATGTGCATGCAACATGGCAGACGAGACATTCAAAAGATATTGGAGTCATTGCAACTTCACCTACACTGATTCCAAGGGGTGGCAGGGGGATTATCCATACTCTAGAACCCGACCAAAATCATTTTGGAACTATCCTATTAAACAGTGGAGATGCTCACTGCTAAATATAGATCCATAGGATCTAACAAAGCATACATCATTAGAATTTCTTATGGCCCTCAGCTCAATCAAGAGAAAGATCACTTCTTAGATAGTCTTTCTTACAGTAACACTCAAAGAGGACAAGAGTGATGGATCTTGGGAGGATATTTCAACATCATCCTCACCCTAGAGGAAAAAAGTGGGGGTCTGAAGCACTTGGATCAAGACAACAAAAAGTTTCACCATCTCATACATAGCCTCAATCTAATCGACATTGAAAAAAGGAACTACCCCTTTACCTGGACCAACAAACGAGTGGGGACTAAACACATTGCTAGACACATGGATCATTTTCTAATTTTCTAAAACATAATGCTTGAAGTCCCATTCATTGAGGAAAACATCCTCCCAAAAGTTGGCTCAGACCACTGGCTAGTCCAGCTTTGGGTAGAGACAACAAAAAAAACTAAGTGTAAACCCTTCCACTTTGAGAAATTATGGTTAACCCACCCATAACTATCGAATCTCTCCTGCACCTAGTGGGCCAATGCATAAATTGAGTATGGCACACAGATGTATAAATTTCAACAACGCCTGAAAAATTTCAAACAACAACTTTAGGACTGGAACAAAAATGTATTCAGTGACATTTTCTTTGCTAAAATATCCCTTGAACAATGCCTGGAGGATATTCAATAGGAATCCATTATTTGAGGATATTTAGAAGCCTTGCTATAGGAGGAAACGACTCTAAAGAAGAAACTTGCGGAACGCCACAAACAGAAGGAGATCCTTTGGAGGAAGAAATCCTCGGTCCAATGGCTAAAGGAGGGAAAAAAGAAACATAAAGTTCTTCCACCGCTCTATGATCCACATACGGTACGTCAACCACATTACGAAGCTTGAGGACTCACAGGGAAACACTCTACTAGACCATGCAAACATTGAATAAGGGTTAGTCACCTACTACAAAGAGATTCTCTCAGAACCTCCTCTTGATAGAACGTCTGCCATCCGTCAGATCATTCAACACATCCCCACCCTAATCACCCATGAGAAAAATAAATCCCTCATGAGACTGATCATGTAGGAGGAGGTTGATCAGGCTATTAAGGAAATTCCCTCGAGTAAGGCCCCAGGGCCAGATGACTTCACCAATGGTTTGAGAGTATGTTTGCGAGCTTGTGGAGGAATCCAGAACCTCAAAGTAGGTTCTATCAGCTCTTAATTCCACTTTCCTCACCTTGATTCCTAAAAAGGAGCATGTCACCAACCCAAAGCAGTTTAGGTCGATTGCACTCTGCAATGAAATCTATAAGATCATCACACAAAGGTCATAGCACTTAGGCTCAAACCCATAATTCTCTGCATCATATCCAGGGAACAGTTAGGTTATGTGGAGGGGTGACACATCACATCGTAATCTTGGTGCACAAAATCATCCATTTACTTAAAACTAATCAGACTCTAGGTATGCTCATAAAGCTTGACCTCTGTAAAGCATTTGAAAAACTAAGTTGCAAAAACATGCATTCCCTTCTTTTAGCCTTTGGGTTTAGCATGAAATGGATAGACTGGATCATGAAACTCACCTCATCAACTTTTTTCTCCATTTTAGTCAATGGTGTCCCCTATATGCCTTCTCCCCCACCCAGGGCATCTATCAAGGAGACCCACTCTCCCATTTCCTCTTTGTAATCATGGTTGAGGGTTTGGGGAAGTATTTACCTGCCTCAATCTCAATTGGCACCCTATAAGGGATTTATATTCATGGGCTCCAACCGAAAAATTCTCACAACCAGTTTTTTGATGATACCATGCTTCTGAAAACCCCCACTGCCAAGGAAGCTTCCAAACTCTGCACCATTATCTCCGACTTCAGTGGCACCTATGGTACCACCTTTAATATGGATAAATGACAAATTTTATTTTTCAACATGCCAATAACAATCAAACAACACATTTCTCACCTCCTTGGCATCCCTAGTTTCTCACTTCCATCAGAGTACCTAGGACTACCCTTGACAGATTCAGTTGCTTGAAACACTTCCTGAAAATCCTCATCCTCCCAATCTCCAATCCCCTCAGATCTTGGACCTTTAGGACCGTTAATCTCCCTGTGAGGTTTGTCCTCCTGAAATCGATGCTTCAAGCCATTCCGACCTACACATTGTCATCTCTTGCAGCTCCACAAACAATCATCAAAAGCATAAGAAATCTCCAGGAGAAATTCCTCTGGCATGGACAAAAATAGGGGAAAACATGGGCCTTAGTCAGTTGGGATAAAATATGCAAACCCACCACTCTGGTAGGACTAGGGCTCCACAATCCAGGAAATATCAACAGTTCCATGGAAGCGAAATTATGGTGGCACTGGATAAAATATCCATATGAACTTTGGGCACAACTCTGGAAGAAAAAATATACCCCCCCTTCTAAAACAAGAGAAACTCATAAGGCTCAATGATCATATCCAAGGCTCCATTATTTGGAATGCGGCTTGGCACAATCATCCACTCATCCAAAAGAACGCCGCTTAGGAAGTTCGAAATGGACAATGTGCCCAGTTCTGGATAGATGATTGGCAAAAACACCCTCCTTTGCAATCTCTGGAAATATTACTTTCCTATCAGAAATACCTCCCAGAGTTGAGACGCCGCAAAGTAGTTGATCTCTGGCTTAATACCCAACACCAAACCCCTTGATGTAGTTGGAAACTACTCCCTCAAGATATTCATCTATCAGAAAATTTCGAGATGCAACCTTGGCTAGAAACAGTGGGAAACATGAAAATATGTATCAACACAGATAAGGAAAACCTTCATTGGGGATATTCCTCGACAGGTAATTTGACAATCAAGGATGCCTATCATATTTAGGAGAACTTCCACAAGTAGACAAAAGATTACATTTGGCACATAATCTGGAATACTAATCTCTTGCCAAAGGTCTCTACCTTTCTTTGGCTCTTGGTCTAGAATAGACTCCTCACCTGGGACAACCTCAAACAAAAAGGGGCTTCATTGGGCCTTCCATTTTTTAATCATGCAACCAACAAGAATAAACCATGGAACACATATTTAACCAATTCCACGCCAGTAATCAGATATGGGACCAAGCTATGATAATCATGCAACAAACTAAATGAGACAGGACAAGCATTCCCAACACTATAAGAAATTGGGGAACGTGAGATTACAAAATCCCACTTCTAAACAGAATTTGGAAACTCATGCCAGGTCGTATTGTTTGGAAGCTTTGGAAAGAAAGAAACCAACGCATCTTCCACTCTCAGACCTCTCTCCCCTCTGATATCTGGGTCAATATCACGACAAGAATTTGGGAAAAAATTCAAATTCATTCATCGACTCAAGATTTTATCCCCAATACCCCACCATAATCCATCATATTGTCTACCTGGAAGGAAATTACCCCAAAAGCCTCTCTCCTTATCTCATATCTCCCCACCCCTCTAGCCCAACGCTCTACCTTTTGGAGCTATTCCCCCCTAGGTTTTTGGAAGCTGAACTTTGACGGAGCCTCCAAGGGAAATCCTGGACCAACATGATTTGGAGTTGTAATCATAGATAACACAGTGAAAATCAAGCATCTTAGAGTGGGATTTCTAGGGTATGAAACAAACAAATCAGCTGAGCTACGGGGCCTCATCAAAGGAATCCAACTATCTCTAGAACTCAATCTGCAACACCTAATAATAGAAGGAGACTCAAAAGTCATCATTTCACTAGCCACAAAAATTATCCAAGGATCAGATCCGAATAAAATCACACCCAGTTGGCACCTCACTGGTCCCCTCTCTATTATACAAGGCTCACTACTTCATCCCTTTAATCTCATCAACTCAGACATCAAACGAGAGGCCAAAAAAGTAGTAGACTGACTAGCTAATGAGGGAATCACCATTGTGGCATAACTACTAAAGCAATGCCAAGAACTATCTCTACAAGACTGCCTCTTCCCAAATGGGGTGACACATGGCACACACATGTCAACAGTTGTGGAGGATATGAGGGTAACTAAGTCCCTTCACCGCCACCCTCCTCCATTGTCCAGTCGATATTCCTAACATTCATTTCCTCCAAGGCTCAGTGCGTTGGGTCTTAATGGAGACTCACGTTGAACTCCTTAGCACTTGTACGATACAAAAAATGCCCATTAATCAAGAACTCATGGCAACCAGAGCCATCAACTCCTTCGTCCTCATGCTAATTTTGTCTTGTGGGGGGTATTATTTCTGGCATTTGGCTTCAGTTCACCATCTCATTATGCTTTCTATGCTTTGCGCCTACAATGCATTAGTATTTCATCCTTCATCTCTCTCTTGCACCTCTGGCCACCCCACTGTCGATTTCATCTCCCCTACACTTTTCCTAACCATGCCCCACGAGAGAGGTAAGTCCCGACATGGGCCATCCTATTACAACCAATTTGGCAGGCTTGGGACCAACCTCTCTTTCTCCCCTCCCAAGTGGTAGCTCGGATTGCTCACCCTACTCTGATCAAAATTGGTATGAGGGGGCTCAACTGGAGCTCAGTCCATCAAACACAAAGAATCAACATGTAGGATCTATGGGGAAAGAGTATATTCCTCCCAACTGGGAGGAAATTATGCCAAATTTTTTGAAGACCACCTCAAAACAATGACCGGCCACAGGTACCATCACCCCTTTCATTTTTTTGGATCCAACCAAGATAGGTTGCATGGTTGAAGAGGAAGTCCCTCT
The DNA here is from genome assembly GCA_032191745.1 of Picea mariana. Taxonomy (NCBI): domain Eukaryota; kingdom Viridiplantae; phylum Streptophyta; class Pinopsida; order Pinales; family Pinaceae; genus Picea; species Picea mariana. The sequence goes on along the minus strand of JASDQU010882309.1, from coordinate 26,816 downwards.
TCAGAAGGAGGACCCTGGTAAGAATTTTGTTGCTGCTAAGGATGAGGACCCCAAAATAAATTGGGACGAATGTTGGAATGAAGATGACACAGCAGAGCATGCTCACCCATCTTCCATCTCTTGCAGGCTCACGAAATACCACCTAGTCTTGATCTTTGAGATGAACAAGGATTTGGTAGAGGAGCTGCATAACCAACACACCCTTAACAAGCACTTGGATGTCATGTACAACTCCCTGTCAAGCGAGCTTGTGAAAAGTCAATGCCTGACTTGCTGCCTACCATTTTCCTTCAAAGTTCGCCATGATGGATGCCTGAGTTCGCCTCATGTCTAGTCCCCTTACTATTTTTTTATTTGGTTTTAGTTATAATTTTTTTGTGAAATTCAAACTCTGGTTCTGGTTCATTAGTTTGTCGGGGCACTCACTCTACCACCTGTTCTGGTTTCCATGCTTGTGGAAGAACATGTGGCAAGTCCCCATGTTTTCTAAGACAAATGTCTTATTTTGGTCTTTGAACAATATTTCCCATGTGTTCTGGTTTCCACTACTATGGCAGAACAGGTGGCAAACTCTAGTGTACACTCAGCCATGTGTAATTTTTTCTAGCCTTTCAGTTTCCGTCGATGTCTTTCAATCATTTATGTATTCTATTTCTCGTATGTTGTTTCTGGTTCACAACATTAAGCAAAACACAATGTAATGTCTCGTGAAATAGAGCGTTGCTTTCGCCAATCCATTTTAATCCTAAATGTAATAAGCAGTCATATAAATAAAAAAGAATTTACAAAACCATGGATGTTTAAAAGTAGATATCTATACTTATTGTTAAAAAAAAATTTACAGAACCATGGATGTTTAAAAATAGATATCTATACTTATTGTTATTAGTGTTTAAAAATAGATATCTATACTTATTGTTATTAGAGTTTTTATTAGTTTATTATATTATTTTTATTATTAATTTTCTAAATCATTAAATGGCATCAATGTTTAGTTGGATATTGTTTTTATTATTAAAATAATGAATATAAATCCATTTTAATAATGAATGTGAAAATTATTTAAAAGAATAAAAAAAAATAAAAACACACTCACATTAATAAAAGAATTTTAAGATTTATGGTATTCCAAGAATTTTAATATTTATGGTATTTCAAAAATATTAATAATTAATCCTATAACATATTAATGTGTATACTAAGAAAAACTTATTATTATTAGTTTATAACTGTTTTAAAGGTTAAAATCAACAGACATTTATTTTTATTTTAATTAAACTTATTATTTTTAGTTTATAACTGTTTTAAAGGTTAAAATCAACAGACATTTATTTTTATTTTAATTAAACTTATTATTTTTAGTTTATAACTGTTTAAAGTTAAAATTAACATACATTTATTTAATCTTTGGAGTTGGGATAAGAAGAAACTCCTCTTTGAGACTCTTGTTACACATGTTATTCTTTATGGATGTGAAGTCTAGGGCTATAGTAATCCTGGAAAAATTTAGAGCAAATACAAACGAATTTTATAACCTATAATCTCAAAATTAAAGGAAATACGCCCTATCCCATCCTCCTCGTAGAAAAAAGCCTCTCCCCCATTGAGAGCATGGCTATGCCTAGATACCTAATGTATAAGAACAAGTTAAACAACATGGAAGACAAGAGGCTACCTAAAATTTCTTCAAAATAAAGTCATAACCACCATCAACTCAAGCGAGGATGGCATAAAGACGCTCGGTCTTGGCTAAACTATTGGGGAATCATGGAAGAAGCCATTTTGCATAATAAAGACACTATTAAAAAAAATGTCAATTCAAAATTTAAGGAAAAAATGTGGTGTGATAAAGAGTTAGAGGAAAAAAGAAAATTAAGGTATTATAAAGATGTAATCAACCCTAATCTTGAAGATCAAAATTATCTATCTGTTTTTCCAAGTGTGAAGAAAAAAATAAGAATTGCTAAGATAAGAACAAATTCTCACGAGCTCCATAGTGAAACTGGGCATTGGTCAATTCCTAAAACGCCATGGGATGAAAGAGTGTGTCACCTTTGTGACACTAAGAAGGTTGAAGATGAAAAACACTTTCTCTTAGATTGTCCAGCCTATACCCATATTAGATGTCATTTTCAAAATATTGATCACACTACCAACCTTCCCAACCTCTTAACTCAACAAAAGTATGGTGATCTTGGAAAACTTCTCTTAATGTTTTTCGAGCATAGAAACAAAATTCTAAAGAATCACAAGTAATCACTTACCCTTTTAAGGTCTGATAGACCAATAAGGTCTTAGTGGAAGTTAATCATCATCATCATCATCATCAATATCAAGGATATAATTTTTTTATTTTGTTAAGTTGTAATTAATTTTGTTAAAATTAATATGAATTGATTTATTTTAATTTTAATTTTATATTAAATGATTCAGGTTAATCTAATATTTGTCTAGTGTTAAAAATATTAATTTTTTTTAGATGTAAAATTTTTGATCATTTAAAATAGATTTAGAATTTAAAACTTAAGCATAAATGTATATATAAAAATACAGTTTTAATTTTTTTATTTGAAATGCACTTTTAAAATGTGATTTTCATTTTTTAAACAGGTAAAAATTACTTAAAAAAAAAAAAAAAACAATATTGCTATGTAACTATCATATCTTTATTATTTTTATTTATATGTAAATGTGGTATCTCACTTTCTATCTATTTAAATAACAATTTTTTATATAAATATACAATTTTTTTGGTAAGTTTACATGCAAAATTATAATAATTTATCAAAATATTATACATGAAAAAAATCCTTCTGGTTGGCCTGATGCTTGGGAAACCAAACTAGCAGCAGAGGAACAAGTCATTTGTCCATATAGTCTTCTTATAGTTTTTCCAAAAATTCTTAAAATCTAGACAACCAATATAAACTTTGGGATAATTTCAATATGGTTCATTAGAGCTTTCTCTTCTACAGTAAGACATTTCAAAAAAACTAAGAGGTACCTATAATTCAAGGAGCGGGAGACTCTACTGAATTTTCTAGGGGATTGTCTTCTCGGAGGTGGCCATGACCAATGTTCACATTGTGAGAAAGGACTGAGACCACCAGAGTGTTGCTGGAGGAAAGAAGGCGAGACAAAATTTACCGGATCAACAAGTGGTGGTTGTTGAGTTGCAGTTGGATAATATTCTAGGCATATTCCGTTATTTGGAGCATCTGTCCCGTTCAAGTTTTAATGTGCCAATAGAGTTCTAGTGTTTTCTAGTACCCGGTCTCCCGAGCTCGGGTTGTTCCCACGTCTGATACCCATCGGATTTTCATCTCTGCTACCTCTAAATTCGTTGTCATGTTTCTCTCCACACTGACCTCAACTTCGAATTCATTTCTAGATTTCTTTGGAAGTGCTGAAGAGTATTATCCTGGTAATTTGTTGTTGCAGTATAGGCCTACAACTTCACCCTTGAAACTAGACACTCATTGTCGCCTTGACGAGAGGAGTAATTATCGAGGACTCTTGAGCCATGGCGATATCCTTTGGGATAACCTTGACGAGGAGACATGATGGATCGATAGATAGCGCAAAGAAAATGATGGTAGATCTGCATTAGAGGATGAACTATCAATTCCTTTCATTCCTAACGAGATTTGTGCTATCAATTTCTAGAAAAACCTGAGAACATTGGATTCTATCAAGCCTCTTATTTGCATGGTTTCTATTCTTTGCGAGGTCTTGTTCTTAATTCTTATGACTAATACTACCGAGAGAATGCCGAGGATCGACCTAAGTACGTAGAGTTATGACCGATTAATTTTACGTCCAGGTAGTTGAGCTGACTAAACCTATTACCGTGGCATTTATATCATCCTTAGGGATGGGGTTCCCCGGGGTTTGCTTCGTCAACACCCCATACTGGGATTATAAATATACATTTTAAGTCTCCCTCTCTATCATATATATTGATATATATATTTTTCCATTTGTATTTATATTTTTTCATACTAAACCCTAACCGACAACCATTCGATGAAATATTTGAAATTGATTTACCACTTTGGTCATTAAGAACCCTAATATGACATTTCAGAAACAAAAAGAGGTATCACGTCTTTCACTCACTACACCTTTTGAGACCATTGTTAATAACTAAGGTTAGTTATCTCATATTTTCCATTATAGGTTTAGGCTATTTCAGTATTATATGACAGGTTTAGATAAACCAGCTCATTAATCTAAACATTTTAAAATAATATTTGATGACCTTATTTATTGACCTCAACATCGAAACACAATTTTCAGTGACAAATAATAACATTTACATGCATTGTTTCACCTATCAACCTATTGTAAACAACTATATGGATAGGTGGTTCATGGTATTTGACAAACCTCCTTGCAATGGAGGTGTCATTGCATTTTCTTAGAAAATTATCGGTTGCATTTATTTTAGGTCACCATGTTAACTACTTTGACATTAGTGAATTCCACGGGGTTGGTCACGGGTCCACACAATATCGAGAAAATTCCACGGGGTGAGTCATGGGTCCACACAATATTGAGAAAATTTTAGGTGTGACCCATTGAGAGGGCCTCACCCTTCTAGGCAGAGGCCTAACCCACCAACCTAAAATCCTCCCATTTTAGAAAACATTAGCTAGGATCAAACCCCGATTTTAACATTAAACCATAGCTTACTACATCATAGCATCCTCATTGTATTATATTAGTGTTGACAGGTCTGATTGGCCTGTCAAGGAGGTAAGGGAAAGTTCTCAATGACAAGCCCCAACTAGGCTTACTCTTGTTTTGGATAACACTTCCGACCAGTATGTGGGCCTGTTTGCCAAATATTTTCAATTATGAATTTGAGAATAGAATGTTCTCAAATGAATTTGAATCCAAGTTTAAACAAACTATCTATGATTAATCTAAATTATTATACTCTAATGTTATTCTATCCTATCACAAATTATTATTATAATGTTATTAAGATAATAATGATACAAGTAACATCACAAATAGTTGCAAATTTAACTAATAACATTATTTCTTCCCTCACATGAAAATTATGAAAGCACAAGGACCTCAAATATTTATGCAAAAATAGTTCATACAATAACATTCAAGAATAATTAAAAAACAAAATAAATGTACATAATAGTCTTATACATATTCATTAGCATTCACAATATCCAAAATATCTCTTTCTCTTTATTCATCTAGAGGTAATAGTACCATCTCTCATGTACGATGGGAAAAATTCTCTCTTTCATATCTTAAACTCTCTTTTATAAAACTAAGAGAATATTTTCATTTTTAATGATTGTTTACTTCCTATTCTTGACTTGACTGTTCAAATTACAATCTTGTTCTGTTCAAAATTCAAAAAGGATTTATACATGGGATGAGATTTAAAACTATTGAACTGATCTCTCATATGCCTTTTCTTCCATATAGGTGTTCCACAATTCATAGTTCTTGTGGATTTTTTCCAATATGTCCGATTGCATATTTTTCAATTGCAACTCTCCATCACACAACTTCGTGACTACATATTTTTTAATTTCCCATTCACTCTTTTTCACATAATTTCTGGATGAAGTATTTAGTTTAATGGGATTAAATAAATACTTATGAAAAATGTTTCCATTTATTTGCTTCAGCTGACTTATTTTTTCTCTTCTTACATCTATGTTTTCTATCACATCTTTGAGTTTTATCTCATTGGGGCCCACCTCTTCCAAATGTCTCCATTTCAAAATATTCTAATATCTCATCAGAAGAGTTCCAAATCTTGATACAAGCTTTGGTATCCATTTCTCTGATTTCTTTAACTTCATCAAATATTTCTTTGTAAGAATCAAATAGAATTTGATTCTTAATTTTTTGTTTGGCACTATATCTAGGCAGGGTCTCGGGTGTGGAAGTATGCATCTCTTGGCATTTTGCTACTTTTTTAAATGCATCTTGAGCCTCCTTATGTTTTTTCCTTTGTTCATCTACCTATTCTTGTAGCATAACCAAATCATCATAATGTCTTTGTACATCACCCAATGTATGGAAAACCTATGATTGTGTTTTCCTTAATTCTTTGTTTACCTCCATTGCTTCTTCTTGCATGACCTTCATAGCATTTTCCTCTTCCAGTGTGATCTTCATTTGCTGCAATTTTTCTTCCATATCTAAGATGTTTTGTTTATGTCTTTCTAAAATGTTAAATTTTTCATGGTACTCTTTTTTAAGCTTTGTTATTTCCTATGATTGTATGTCTTTAAGGTCATTAATTTCAATATTGTGTAAGTATTCTTTGTCTTTTATTTCTCATGTAAAACTTATTTCCATTTGGTCCTTCTATTGCCTCAACTATTCTTCTAGTAAGGATATCTAAAGTTTACATTGGTCTAGGGAAGCACTCAACTCACCAACTGTATTAAAATTATCCCCTGCAAAAGTTTGTAGGGATGAAGTTGTTTCTATGGAATTCTCCTTGGGGTCAATTCTTAAAGGCCATGAAATGGAGCTTTCTTTTGGTCCTTAGTTTGTGAGTTCTTATTGTATCCTTTATCGTTTGTTTGACCTGTTATCTATTCTTCTTTTAGTTTTGATGTTGAAGTATGTTTCTACATCTCGCACAATCTCTTCAAACACTACAACATCTATAGTGGCACTATTTAAACCAATTGGTATAATGTTTAATGGGGTTCCAAGGTCTATAAGACTACTTGGCTCATGAAATTTTTGGAATTGGTTCAAGGGGGTACATTTTTCCTGTTCTTCCTTTAATTTATTTGCAACAACCATTTCTTTCTATTTCATCTTGGTTTCCTCTTATTTTTTCCTCTCTAATTCACCTTTTTCTACTTTCTCAGCTTCCCTTCTCTCTCTCTCTCTCTCTCTCTCTCTCTCTCTCTCTCTCTCTCTCTTTTTCTCATTTTTTCCTTTTTTTCTCTTCTTCTGCCTTTCTGGCCATTTTCATCTCTTCTTTATTCTTTTCTAGTTATTCCTTCTCTATTGTATTCTTTGATAATTCTTCCCTTTCTCCTATCTTCTTCTTATATTTTTCATTAGACTATAAGGCGTTATTGTACTATTTGTTATAGTTCCTTCCTATCCCAGGCTTTCCTCCTTTCCTTTTCCTGAATGAGATATTGAGTTATCAATGTTTCCCACTATTGTTTCATTTCTTTCCCCTTTTCCTCCTCCAACAATCTCATAGTTTCCTTTTTTGTTTCATCTATGATCTTTAGTAGGGCCTCTTAATATGAAATAGTTCTTATGAAAACATCTTCTTGAGGTTTTTCGTGATGTTGAATTGGATTTACTCACCCCACATATTTTAGGTGACTTAGTATTATTCTCCTGGCTTTCCCTATGCACAAAATAAATTCTTTTATGGATTCTACCTCTTTCTTGGCATGGGGGACATTTAATAAGGTCTATTCTCTTAAAATTATAGGTAATATTGACCAATATATTTTTGAATTAATGGCTAGTACAACTATGATCCTAACATTCACCATTTGGTATACAATTTCCATAATCAACAATTTTTTAAGAATGTATTTAGGGAGAATACGAAGGGCACCTATACAACAATAAATCCTAATATATGTATAATGATTCTCGATGTACTAGTTACCAATTTCTTTTATGGATTGCATAGCCTCTGCGTATTTCCTTAGAGGATGTTGTTTGTAGATGATGGAATACAAGGATACTAGAAAATGTTCACAAATACCATAAAATGTTTTATGTAAATGTCTTTTCACAATTGAAAACAGTAAGCATGAATTGGAAATAGACTAGAATTCCAGCCCCTCATCCCATGAAAATGATTTGCAACACATATAAAGTCTAACAAATAAGAAGAAATGCCCCTCATCCCATGAAAATGATTTGCAACACATATAAAGTCTAACAAATAAGAAGAAATGAAAAAACTTGGTGTTTTCAATCTCAGTGCTCTTCTTGTTGTTTCAAAAATATTGATGGAAAACAACTCAGCCCATTTGAAAATGTGCCATAGAAGTCCATTCCCCTTTGGAGTGTTTTTCTCCTCTACTTATATCATGTATGTCATGGATACCAATAGTTTATATGTTTCTTTCATATTATGCGTAGGAATTAAGTTTGTTTCCTTTTAGAGCGAACAATGCCTCTTCGTGCCACCATTCATGGATTACCTCAGGCACATATTCATGCTTTTCTTTGAATTCTTCCAACAATTCCACATTCAGGGGTGAAATTGGTTTAGGCAGTATATACCAAACATGGATGTCTTCCGACTTCAATGAGGACATGTGTTTCTTATTTTTGTTTAATATGGCACATACCCCTTTATCTATATGTGAGAATGCACACTTCTTTACATCATTATACGGCATGAGATCAGGTCTAGCTGCTATGGAATACAACTCGCTTTCCTTGATGTTCTGATATACATTTCATAGTATTCCAGTGACAAATATTCCTTTAAGAGCATTTCATACATCTGGCTCTAAGTGAGGAAGCCATCCAAATTTGGCTCTAAGTGAGGAAGCCATCCAAATTGTCATGATAGCTAATGTATGTTAGCAGCATAGCTTCTGGAGATATTCCTTGTGCTGGTGGGTTTTCTGTAGTCCCTCTGCCCTTCTTTACTTGAGATTTCATAGTGTGAGACTTAGACATCCTACACAATGAGAAACACGGTAAACATAAGAAATTATGAATGGGTAACATGTGCAACTATGTACCAAGATGAAGAATCACTTGTGAGACGAACTACTCAATAGTGAAGACTAAAATCAATAGATCAATGGATCTTCACAGTTGCTCTAAAGAAATGAAAATAACCACTTAATTAATTTAAATTAGGTTTAAATCAACCATTTACTCTACACATACTGTATTTAATTCTTCGTGCGGGTCCATTTTGTGACTGATAGGATACAACATAACATCGCCATTAATGTTCTTGAGAATGAATTCTTTCGGAGAATGCTTCCGAGAAACATGAGTTCTTAAAAAAAGGTTATTGCAAATCACTGCTTCGGAAAGGAGTTTTCCCAAAAATCTTTTTGAACGAATAAGCTTTCGAGAGGTTGAGTCTGCGGAAGGGAATAATGGTATTTTGAAAAGTTGAGTCTTCAGAAAGGGGATGTCTTTGGGAGGAATCACAATCGGGAAGAAACCTCTTCAGAAGTAGGTCATGTGTGTGGGTCCGGGTTGTTGTTCTTGGTCCTGGATGCATGAAATTTTCCTCTAAAGTGTAAAGCTTAAGTTTCCTTCTACCACCATATTGAGGACCCCTGGACCCATAACTTGTTCTTGAAAATTATAATGATGTACATAACTCCACTTGAAATCCAATTATCCCCTGTAGAAGTTATGCATTTTTCTTGAACATATTCCTGTAATCTTTATTTGAAATGTGTATTAATATTTATATGTTGATATTGATATTTCATGTAATCTATTAATGAGTTCTATCTTTGTATATGATGATATATTAGAATCAATAATAGACTCTCTTTGTATATGATAATATATTAGAATCAATAATAAAGCCTAAAAGCATAATTGCATTTCTAATTGCTTAGAGTTTTATCAAGGTTTTTTTAATGAGAAGATTGAAGAACGAATATGTTTATATCGAGCTTTGAAATAGATTTTGAATTTACAACACTCTAGACAAGGTATCTAAAGTATTTTTATTAAATTTGTATGCTTTAGATAATGAACTAGTCAATAAAAAATAATAATTATATAAATTTCAAGTATTTAAATACAACTGTATGAAATATTATATGTGACATAAGAGGGTGGAATAAAAATGGATAAATTTAAAAGTTTTAATTTAATATAATATTTTATATAAAATTAAAAATAAGTTTATTTAATTTAATGTTTTTTAAATAATAATAATTTATATATAAATAATATTATATAAATTAGATTATATTAATAATTGAAAAAAATTAAAGTAATTTTTGTTAAAAAATATTATAGTGAAGTTTATTTATTAAGTATTTTAATTTTGAATCTTTTAACCATTCAAATATTTACAATCTTTTAAGCATCCTAATAAATATTTACAATTTTTTAATTACCCAAAGCTTTTTAAATATTCAAAGATTTACATCTCAATTTCATAGTTCCTAGATTAATTGGTTTAAACTAGTTTTATTTTATTTTGTTGTTTATTGTTTATTTCATTTTAATGTATTATATGTTTCTATTGGTTAAGTTAACCTTTCATTTTAATGTATTGTTATGTTTTTATTAGTTAAGTTAACCCCCCTTTCTCTATTTTTGGAAGACCTAGAAAGTCTATCATAATTCATTGGTGGAGCTAAAGCATTACCATTATTTAAGGAATGACATGCATCTGAAATGACTTAGTGGTAAAACAAAAAATGTGGTTTTAACTTGAATAGTATAAAAAAAAAACTATTTTTTTTTGCGATCATAGCTAAAGCTATATCCAAAAGGTCATACACTTTTTAGTAACATCTAATCTTTACTCTCATACATGAAACCAAATGCTACCTAAGTTACAACTTAACCTCTTACCCAAATATATATATATATATATATATATATATATATATATATTATGATGATGATGATGATGATGATTAGTTTTGTATATCGGATTTTAAGAGGGTAAGTGATTACTTGTGATTCTTTAGAATTTTGTTTATGTGCTCGAAAAACATTAAGAGAAGTTTTCCAAGATCACCATACTTTTGTTTAATTAAGAAGTTAGAAAAGTTGATAGTGTGATAAATATTTTGAAAATAAAATCTAAACTCAAAATCAATTTTTTAAAACTACAAACCAAATTTCTCATTTTACATATAAAAAAACCATATTTCTCATTTTACATATAAAAAATGATGATTTGATTCCTATCACATCTATCTATCTCCTTCCTTTCAACATTTATCAAATTACAAGAAAATTTCCTTCATCTCAATTTCTGGAACCAGGTTTACTACTGAAAATATTTGATCGCAATTTTTAATAGAATCTTTATTAAAATGGATCTAATCTAAGCTTTTATGGTATTTGATTGCCATTTTGCGGAAGTAATCGGTCCCCAACTCTTGAAGT
>JASDQU010882308.1:39787-50669 GCA_032191745.1 Picea mariana | reverse complement strand
GGATCCGCTCCGGCTAATACGGCTCGTTTGTATAGGTCTCTAGTTGGGTAATGCCTTTGTTTGTGAGGAGAAATTGCAATGGCTTCTGTAACCCCTGTGTCTACTTATGTTGTCTTTGACCCTGACCTATCAGACTCCTTTCCAAGGGATTCAACAAGCGCTTCAATTGGCTCTCTAATTGGTTTATGCTATCTTTGCCTCTGCCTCTATTGGATCCGCTCGAACACGAATAGGAACTGGGTATGAATCAGGAACTAGAAGCTCTTTTGTTGTTGGGTCTACAAGTGCTACTGGTGGTTTTGCATCTGCTACTGGATCTACTAAATAGACTACTGGAGTTGTTGTTGGGTATCGATATCGATATAGATATGCATTATATATAATATGGCAATAGGTGGATAAGCACAATGAATGTTGTAAGGTGGCTAGCTTTGGCTAAGTAACTAGGTCTAGGTCAACGACTGCTTCAACTCGATCAACCTTTGCTACTTGCGCTGATGTTACTGAAGTTGCTGCTGGTGGGTCATAAACTAGTTCTTCAACAGCTGTTACTGGATATGCTCCTGCATTTTTCACAATTTCTCTTCCTCAAGTCCTTCCTTCCATCCATTGTACCTCTTTCATGTTGAACTGCCCCTTCCCTTCCCGTCTCGTACCGTACCATGCATGTTGGGTCGTTGTGGCATGGTGTGATGTTTACTCGATAACATGCGATGGGGAACTCTCTCCCTTGGGTATGGATTGAACGGGGACATCTCTTTTCTCATCTGTCGAACTTGGTGGACTAGGCAGGTTCCTTACGCATACTTGGGTGGACTTCCTTTCCTTGGGGGTGCCTTGCGCAAACTTGGCAGACTTCTCTTTTTTTTTCGTCTATTGTTAACATGGCTCGATATGCTCGTAAGTAAACAAGCACAGCTCAATCTCATCTGATGGTCACATGGTAAACATAATCAATCCCATTCAGTGGTGTATCGATGGAACCTTGTCTTCTTTTATCTCGGCCGGGGACCTTCTCTTCACCTCTCTCGGCCAGTGATGTGAGACTTCCCTCTTCTGGGGGTAACTTGAATGGTTGTTTGAATTTGGGGAATGGGTGCTAAGTCAATATCACCTCCCCCTGGCTGCTCCAATATGGCCAGCACATTCAATTCTCTATCTATTTGTGCTGACTTGGCTTCCCTCAATATCTTGTCTGGTGGCAACCTGGCTACAACGATTGAGTTTGGGAAATGGGTGCTATCACCTCACGATGGGGGCAGTCTCTAACGTCTGGTGGAAACTAGAGAACTAAAGAAATATGCTCATAAGGTAATAACTTTGCTTAATATCTCCCATCTGTTGTCAACTTGGCTGCAATGGGTGATTTTGGCGAATGGGTGCACCTCACGCTAGCATAAAATAACCTCCTTGAATGGCCCTTCCCTGACCTACCTTAATTCCACTACCTGACCTGCGTGAATGGCTCAACCTAGCCCCTCTCCTAGGATGTCTCTATCTAGCCCCTCTCCCTGGGTCTACCTACCTGTATGGTGACTCTAGGAATGGTTCAACCTCCCTGATCTGAATGGTTCTATCTACCTGCCCTCGCTGAATGTCTCTATCTAGCCCCTCCTCCCTGAGGTCTGGTCTAGTGTTGTAGGTGTTGGTGGACTTGTTGAACTTGTCTGCAATGGGTGAGTTTGTTGAATGGGTGCACCTCATACTGGGGGCTACATCATCCGTGTGTCCTCTGGCCACTCTGATACGGCCAGCAGCAGCAATCAGTTCTTTATCCGTCTAACTTTCTTTTGTGAACTCAATCTCTCACATATGTTGGTTCGATGGGGCTACTACTACCCATATCGAGTGAATATGGGGGAACATACTTAATTTCATTCCATGGGTCGTTGGGCTTGTGATGACGAGTGAACTGTTTCACGATGGGGAAAATGGAAAAAAAGCAAGCAAACGTTAGCAAGTTCTTCATCTCCAGGGAGAGCAAAAGAAAGAAAGCAAGAGGCTTCCCTTCCTTCGACAAGCAGCAAGTTCGATCGATCAGCAGGTAGGTTATTCCACTGTGTCCTTCCCTTCTGTTCTAACTAAAATTCCTAGGTCTTAATAGCGTAAATAAGCAAGATCTCTCTTAGCATCTTTGAAGCAGGTAGGTGTGACTGGCCTGGTGTGAATGTCCTGTCCAGGTCTGCCTTTCTTTGTTGGGCAGGTTGGTGTAGGCCCATGGTGATACTGGTGAGAGTGTGTTGTTCCTGTACTGGTGTAGTTTTGGTGTAGGTGGGCAGTTGAGAACATGGTTTCTATAGATCGATCCAATCAATCAAATCAATCCGAGAAATCTGATCAATCAACCCATGATCAAATCAAGAGGTGACATGGTATCTTAACGCAAGTAACGTTCTATGATATTAGCACCTAGCTATTATGGTTAGTTCTAGTAGTTGTGGAGATTGGAGTTTGGTGGAGTAGTTCTTTCTGGGAGTTGTGAACTAGTGGGTCTAGGTCCACCTGTTCCCAAGGGCTATGATTATTAGTGGGCAGGTTTGTGTTACCAATCTAGCAATAAATACATAAGAGAAACTTGAGATTCTGGCAAGTAAGCATCCATCTATCACTCAAAAACACAAGCTTTGGGTGTAACGTATATAAGCATTGATATCTCGATCCAGCTCCCCATCAAGCAAGCTAGCTAGTCGGTTCTTATCCCACCCAGCCCATTTCAATTAATCTTGCTGATTGGGATAGGAACCGAGGGTTGGGCGAAACCAAAGAAGCTAGAAGAACCCGTTAGGAGAGAGAGAACGTTTGTCTAGACCAACGACACCACCCAATTATGGCACCCATCAACACTTCAGTAGAGCACACAGAACATGGTTGGCTTTGTGTGTGAATTAGTATGGCCAATTATTACTTGCTTCGTTGCTTGCAGGCTAGGAGATAATCAATCCAATTGGGACACATAAAATGATTTTTGGTTTGATTCAGAATAATGCCATTTAACAACGTTTCACACTATTGAGTAGGGGGGGGCTCGCTAGTCTTCCTTCTTTGACCTTATTGTTTGACTTACGAGGAAGAAAGACCTTTACTGCCTCTCTGCTTATCTATTTACTTCAGCCTTCCTTCCAACTTATCTCTTGAATGCTTCACCCCACCTTCCGACGAAGACCTTGGCAGAAAGCTTCGCTCGACAAGAGCACCGATGGATGATGAGTCTGTTTCGCGAAACAAGAGAAACGAACTGGAGACCTGAGTATCTTCAATCTTGATACCCGCTTAGATATAGATATATTCTATCTCCCTACCTGAGATTGACCTTGTCACCTGACCTCCAACCGAAGACCAATTCTGCTTCGCTCAACTAATCCGACCACCGAACGAACTTTACATCTGAATGCATGGGGGCATATCCCTGGTCACCCGAACTACACACCCCTCCCCAGCTGAAATCCACAATCCCGACTGGACACCCTCACAACGCACCTAGAGTTAACAACACGGATGGTAGAGGGGATAGAAAAGCTAGGATTGCTTTGATTGCTGGCTGGGAACATGCTCTAGTCTGATCCTCCCATGGAGACAAGGTGTAAGACAAAGAGAAACCTGGCAGGCAGGGTAGGTAGATGTTTGGATCCAAGTTTCCGAATGAGACAAGGACCCTTACTTACGACACTTAACCGAACAAGGAATGAACAGACAAGGAAGGAGGACGCTTAACTATTCAATAGTTTTTGGATGATTAGACCCCTCCTTCTATCTTTATTATACGCAAATACTGGTGGACTAAAGTTCTGACACGCTGCGCGTTTTCAGCAGTTACACTATGGATATTCCCATATATAAGGAAAGAAGAATTTTGTTTTTCCGAGATCCGAAGCATATTCATCCACGCAAATATAAGAGAAGCAGATTCATCCCTAGCAAAGGAAGAGACTCTTAAGTGTATGGCTTTGTATTGAAGTTCAAACGCTCGTCAAAGTGGGAAATTCAAGAAGCAAGTGGTCTGGTCAAGACCTATTGGGACCTATCCAGATGGAAAATTTTGGAAGCAAAGGTGACGTATTCAGATGGGGGGTATATTCCCCTATGAGAACATGCCCCCCTATTTCCTTAAAAGAAAGCAATTTATATTCTGCGTCCATTGGAAAGCTTCAATCAAAGGGGTGGTTCCGGTTAATAGAAACCCATCTTTGTCAATCAAAATGTGAAGACATTTTCGAGGAACCAAATGATAGATTATCCCATATAGGTTCCAGAACTCAAAATTTGTAAATAGGTAACTCAATGAATTAAATAATTTTCTCACCTTTTACTTGTGGGTGCCTTCATCCAAAAGGGGGTTTGAACTCTTGCTCGAGGAGGGTAAGGGGCATTTGACTTAGTTTCACACGGATAGGAGGAGTGGGAGTGGCGGGGCAGTAGTCTGACTGGATTACATGGATCACTAGCTTGTAGGATGGTTCACCGGGATGAAAAACGGGGTATTTGGAAATATACCGAAATATAAAGGGATGTTGCGGGGTCTATTATAGTGGCTTTGCGCCAAGATATGGATATGGATCAACGGGCTCTTTCTTCTAGAACTAACAACAGACTTTTATTTGGCCCTGATCTAACTAGTAAGAATTAGTTGTTTTAGTGCAACTCTATCTTCCAATAGTTGAAATGAAACTGATCTGAAAGATGTATCAGTTCGGAACACCCCTCTAAGAAGAATCACCAGTCCCCTTTGGCCACTCCTTACCGGCCAGCAACAGTAGCAGCATGTCATTTCTCTATCCATGCTAACTCGGGTGAACCTCACTATATAATCTGTTGTCAACTTGTCTCAATCCCTCTCTTCTGGTGGTCACGTGGGAACATAATAATATGAAAATCCTCTCATTCAACGGATCAATGGGGGCCTTATCTTCCTCTTCTATTGGGTATGGTGGCTTAATAGGGGACTTATCCTCTCGACCAATGATGGGGGCATCATCTCTTGCCCGGTGGGAACTTGGAATGATGGAGTCCGAGGATATACTCGTAAGTAACAAACATGCTCAATGACTTATGCTGATAACATAAACTCACATAAAAGCCGCCATTTTACTAACTACACGAAGCCATTCACATAAGTCGTGCCACTCACTGCATGCCCCTATCCCTGTTTCATTCCCTTTGTTGATATGTTGTTGGCATTCCTCTCCTACGTGCTCATGTTAACTCCATGTTAGCATAGCCCACCTCCTCTACTTGTATAAACTCCATATTGATGTATGTCACCTCCCCCTACTCGTGCTTGGTCCTCGGCTAATGTACATTGCCTCTTTGCTTACACCCTCCAAATTACCATGTGTTGCATAGGACTCGCACTATGCCCTTGGCTAGTGTATGGTGCCTCCATGACCGTGATAATCCCATATTAGCATATGCCACCTTTGTTTCTCACATCACACCTCAGATCAGTGTATGTGGACTCCCCTACTTACACTTTGTCTTTGGTTGATGTATGTTATCTCTATGCTCATGCTCATGCTCATGCTCTCTAGATTACCATATCTCACATGGGACTCACACTATGTCCTTGGCTAGAGTATGGCACCTCCATGACTGTGATAATCCAAGATTAGCATATGTCACCTCCTTTATGGACATCACACCTTGGATCTGTATATGTTGTCTCTCATGCTCCAATTGTCTCTTTTCCAATGTATGTAGCCTCATGACTTTGCCCACACCATACCAGCACTACCCCCTTTCTCTTCTTTCTGTTGTTAGAATCACCCTAGCATTATCGCCTCTCTTTCCCTTTCTACCTATCCTTTCTCCTTTCCTAGAGTGTTGGTGTTGCTATCCCTACCCCACTTAAGGCACGCTGCTAACCCTTGTGATGTAGGTACCTGGTTCATTTCATCATGTGCCTACGCCACCAAATCTAACCTAAAGTCAGTACATGTATCGTTCCCTTACCTTCATTTATTCACTATTGCATTCGCTCATGGCCTATTACATGTTCTAATTCTCATTTCACTAACATGGGAATTAAGGCTTGCTTTTTCATAATGTAGCTATTATATCTCTCACATGGTAATTAGATTTCTTTCTAATCTCATTCATTTTCATTTTCATAGTTTAATTATTCTCTTTCCTACTATAGTAGTTAAGCTTTCTTCATTCCCTATCCCGACATTCTGGCTTGATGTGCATCTCTTTCTTGTTTATATTTAGTTATCTGTTTTCTATTGCTTGTCTTACACCATAATAAACCACGCGACACCCTTGTGGCATCACCTTACATCGATGATAAGGGCATCTAGGCCTTCATACATACTGTGGGATATTCAAGCCTGTCTGGTGGAGGATTCCCTCACCACATCGAGGTATTCGCTCATGCTTCAAGGACCCCCAGACTACTCCCATGCAATTGCTTACTTCTCTCCTTCCTTACAACTCAGTACTATTCCCATCTCATGGATAGCAGCTCTTGACTTTATTGGTCCAGTTGGGGGTGAAAAACCCCTGTTGGGTCCACGGTCACTTAGCATGCCTTGATTTAAGTCCATATCCACCTAAACTTGCTTTGAACTTACTATTTACGAAGTCAATTTGAGTCAAACCCCTAAATCCCTACCTAATCTCTTGGTCATAAGTGTACTGCGGGTTTCCTGGGGGTACCACGACTATGAATTTGCAAGTCACATAACAAAGATCTTGTTTGGGCCTAAAAACCCGTAGTACCATTATACCAAATTCATAGCATTAAGTCAACAGAGGTGACTTGTTGATTTTGAATGACTTGGATCCCCCAACAACTAACCTAACATTCTCTTACGCCTTGATGTCACTCCTTTTCCTATTTATACTGTTCAATTCCTCTTTGTCAATCCTCTTCGAAAATATTTGATTCTCGCCATCTCTCTCAAAGCTTTAATTTGTAGGTACACACTTGGATTATCAATTGAACTCTTTCAATCTCTCTCAAGCCCCTAGGGCTACTCGCAACTATCATCTCCAACACCTCTACAGGGATATCCTTCGGCTCGCTTGGCTCCAATCTTGCAGGTTTAATTGATTCATCCGAGGGCATCTTCATTGGCATAGTTCACTCATACCTTGTAAGTTTCAATCATATGACCTCAAGGGAGGTTCCATAATAGACAAGGAAAGGGAGGTATCATCCCCACTAAGGGCATCGAGTCTCTCTACTCTTCATATTTCATTCATTGTTGGACTTAAGTTTTACTTACTAAGAACCAATAGTGAAATCCCTTCCATGCAGCCTTCATTCGTTGTGCGAGCAAGGAAAGGTAAGGTATGGGCTATTAAATTATGGGGAAAGAATGAATTCATTCTTTAATATACATAATTACGCTATCGAAGAATTGAGAAAAGAATCTCTCGATTTGAATGTTGAAAATGCAGTTCTTCCAGTCATGAATTATATATGTCATTATGCATTTTTTCATGATTTCCATTTCCATTTACATCGATGGATTTTCATCATTTATAACAGGTTGAAGCAGTGACCAAACTCTTAAATAAGGTCTTAGGCCAGATGTTGGTTGAGCGAAGAGAGTGGCCCGTCCTTGCTTGGTTTTAGCCCAACTTCAAAGTCCAAAAGCAAGCACCTATCACTTTGAATTTCGCCATGATTTTCTCAGCTAATCTACACATACATTTGAGCCCTAAATACATCGTAGGTTACCAGACTTTTCCCTTCCCCCTACTCCTATCACTAGCACTGCCCAAATCACAAGTCATAAAACAAGCACCTTTCACACAGGTTGAAGCAGCAACCCAACCAGAACCATTTCTTGCTCTTTCCATCAATAAATGAACTTACGTTGAGGTGTCTTCGATTACGAGAAATCGATGAGCTTGCCATTAGGTGCCCGTTATCTACGTCTTGCCAATTATCTCCAATGAGCACATATCATAGGTCACCGGTGCAATTATGTCCCACTTTCCCCAATNAATAGCACTAGTGAAAGGGATAGGCTGACTAACTACCAAATAGGTATATTACAGTACATACTGAAAGCGTGAACTCGTACGTGCAACACATGCAGTAGGCGAATCTGCTAGGCTATCTACAGGTACTTACTAGAGAGGGGATTCGTGCAAGCTAAAGAGCTTTATTTTCATCATCGGGATCTGTTGACGTGCAACTCACTCTTCGTTGGTTTGATATCTACTTCAATAGTGCCGCAATAAATTACCCTCACGAATGGGGCATCTTAGAAGGAAGAGAAATCCTCTTTGCTCGATAGCTCCGAATGCAAATTCCATGTGTTAAGCATATAACCACTTTTCTCGATTGATTTCACCGATCAGAGACGGAATTGACATCGACTGTGTGAAGAGTGTTCCCCTCGGATGATCCCAATTGTCTTTCCTATACCAATTACGATGTAGTTGGGAATTCTATTGATGCACCTTCCTTCTTTAGATTCTCGTACTTTAGAACTAGAGCTTTAAGCAACCTGTCAAGATGGGAATGTTCCTTTCAAAAGGGAAAACCAAAGAAAGAAGGAATATAAATGAATGTCGAGATGTGAAGCTGAATTCATTCAGTGCTTCATGTTCAGTCATCTACCGTCACTCTATCGACATGCATTGGGCGGAGGCCCGGACGCATAAAAGAAAGGTATGGTTGAACAACGAAAGCCAAATCCTCCACCTCAGTCAAAGGGGCATTGAATGAAGACAGACACAGTGGGAATATCTCCAGACTAGAAAGGAGTCCCTATACTCTGTTACTATAAACTCAGACTCTTACAGATAGGATCTCTCAGAAGTACATACTGACAACATGAATTCAAGTGCTTAAGATATGTTGGAATTGGAACCATATCCCTTTCGTACTACCTCTTTTGCCTCCTTGCCACAGACAAGGGGATGTCAATCATGCGGCCTATAGAGAGCATTTCAACCGCTTCCTTGGCAATTTTTATAGGAAACCTCAGTTGAACATTACACCTTTATGGCTTAAAGAAATGAGGAAAACAACAACCTGCTACGGATTCTATGAAGAAAGACATGGGAATTGACTCCTACAACCTTAATCATCAAGGAAGGAATTTTCTCATTTCTCTTTACCCAGGGGCTACGCGTAACTATTTAGTGGTCTCTAAACAAGTTAGCCTCTCCTTGTTGATGTCATGTTTCTAATTCTTCACCTGTATTGCTTGAAAAGGGCTACTCATAAACATCTGGTTCCACATCATGAAATTGAACTTGACACGGCTATCTTCTAACTGGAGAATTGCAGCCTTCACTTCATATCCGGATCCGGGGATTGTCAAAGCTCGTCTTCCCACTTTCTGGTTTAGTTTCAAGCTCCAGCTTAGGTATCTTATATAGTGAAAGACTGTGAGGATTTATTTCATTATGATCAGGGCAAAGCCTTTCTGATATGGATTTGGGTACTCATACTCATATCTTGTCCACTCCATTGGAATTACTTCATTTAGTGGATCACACGAAATTACTATGAAGAAAGACTTGTGTTCTCAAAGCTCTTCCCAGGAAAGGGAACTCGGCACCCTCTGTACCTCTATGATTTTGGGTAAATAACCCTCTCGTGGTAAACCTTTGGGCTTTTTTGCCAGGAATGGATTTTTCCTTAGCAGGAATGGTTGGAACCTAAGATCGCTAGTATAAGATCGAAATACATGAGCAACGTAGCTTAAAAACTATTCTAAAGTCATTCCCAGATTCAGTCTTCCGCGGAACCCACCCCCCACCCCGACTCAGCAAAGTAAAAGAGGACATTATTCGTTCCCCCATAGGATCGATAACTGTGTGTGGATTGACTATACGACCCTGGGACGAGCGTTTGTTTGAGCCGGTCAAGGTAAGGGAAAATCTATTGAGTGTCGTTCTCTACTGAAACAGATTTGAAAGCTAACAATGTTAGATATGATATGTTGCCCCGATCTCCATGTCATGGGTCTGACAAATTAACCAATTATTCGACTCGTTCACTTGACCTGATGTAGTGTTGCGGGTTCTAAGAATAAGAAGTCTTCTAGTAGGTAGTGAGAATTAGCCACTAAGAGGAAAAGGATAGTGTTTAGGATTAGCAGATCAAAATCAAATGTCGAGGTTCCATTTATTTGTTTAGATAGAGCTTGATATAGCAATATAAAGCGCTTTCTTCACTTTCTCCTAAACAGGCAAGCATGATGAGTGTATTACTACCTATTCAAGGCTATGTCCAGGGTCCCGAAGGTACCAATGCGAGCATCACACGTCGATGAATTACGTGGAAAGAAATGCCTGGGATGTCGATTTCACACAACCAACCTAGAGGTAAATGGAGAAGAAATATTCTAGACCCCACCTCTATTATATAGGTATTAACTTTATACTAGAAAATGGGTGTCGTTGTTCATATGTAGAGAATAGAATCGTAACTGCGAATAGAGTAATAAGGGTTAGATTGAATTAGATGTGGAAACATCAATTCTCTTTTTAGATGGCTTTATAGAAAAGGGAGTTCCCGAAAACACTTACATAGAAAGCAATTTGACCTTAAAAAGAAAAATCACAATTGGTACAAGAACGGCATAGTGGTCTCTTGTCTGGTGGAGAGACAATCGTGTTGAATGGCCCACTTACTCTGAATTCAGAGAACAATTTATATGCGTATCGAAATCAATATCGGGTAATTGGACCAGCCAACTTATTTGTCGTTGTTACGAGGGAACAATTCGAAGATCATATCTAGACAACTTTTGAGAAGCAATTCTTTTATTACGTCCAGCTTTTTTTTTTCGTACGACGACATACTTTTGCGCGTAATGATTAGTAATAGCGCTTCAGAGATGCACATAGTTTTTTACTACTTCGGGAATGGAGTACCCAAACCGTTTGAGAATGCCCAGCCTTTGAAGCTTGTATA
>JASDQU010882308.1:6581-22887 GCA_032191745.1 Picea mariana | reverse complement strand
ACTACAAGTCATACATTTGATTCCCTCTTGCATCGAGTCTCCCTTTTTAGTGATCAATTTCCATAATGGCTCTCTACACAAGCATTTATTTTCCCTTAGCCATCTCCCTCTACTCATGATATCCACATCGTACCCATCTTATATTTTTCTCCTCAATAAATATTTTGTTTGTAAAAGATCAACAAAATCATGTCGAATTTCCATTGTATTTAGGCATTTCTCTTAATATTCATTGCAGGTTTGAATGGATTCTACATGTCCGGAATGTCTCAAATAAATCATGTGATGACTCACTTTATTCTATGATATCCTATCCATAATTACCATCTACAAGTCCCAGGTTTGAGAAAATAAAAGAGCATGAGAATCTCCAATGTAGACCAATATGGTGCAAGCCTGGACTATAATGTTTGTTGAGGCTACAAACAGTTTCCTAGACTCTTATGTTGTAGGATAAGTATTGTAAGGAATGCAAGCTTTTTATAGATTTTTAAAAGAGGAAAACATAAAACCAAGAAAAACTGAAGTTGTGTTCTTGTTCTATTGATATCACTTTCAATTAAGGTTATGAATTTTAAAATCCCACAAAATAGGCTTTAGAGTCATAGGGTTGGTGGACCATTTTCAAAAGGAGAGACAGAGGGAGGGAGAGATACCATTTCAAGGAAAACATGCAAGTCTTTTAAAGATGGATATGCTTATTGAGAATGCCCACAAATTTGTACTCGAAAGTTCCACTAAAAAAGCTTAATGGTGTCTTAATGGAGGACCCCGTTCCAAGGAAAACATGCAAGCCTATTAAAGTTGGATATGCTTATTGAGAATGCCCACAGATTTGTATTCAGAAGAAGTTACACTAGAACAGTTTGATGGTCTCTCAATGGAGGACCTTAGTTTCATCTAGCAATGTGATCTTTCCATCTAGACAAGTCTTCCAAGCCACCAAAGTGGAATTCACTTTGAATGTATATTGATAAGAAAACACTAATATACATACTCTCCAGACTTAGATCGTTTTCCCAGATCCTGTATATGATGAGAAAGTATTAGTTGGTATTCGAGCTAAAGGAGAGCTACAGTTCAATTGTGATTCAAGTGGATTTAGAAATTATATTCAGCAGCATTTCCTTTGGGTTTAAAGGATGGCAAGAAAGCATGCCTTTTCCCCCTCTATTAAAAACTCAAGGTACATCATCCATACCTGTCGTGCAAATCACGGGAGTTGTTTCACACAATTTTGCCAGCTACAGCATTTTCAAATAGAAGATTTCGTGATCAGTAGTAGTATAAGAATACAGCAACATTAAAGTATAAGCACACCAGTCCATGGATATAGCAGTCTTAAGACATTTCTGGGTTTGCACACAATCATGACAGAATTATGCAGCCTGTGGTTAACCATTCTCTAGAGCACCCGAATGTATTTGGACAGAACTGGCATGAAGACTTCAATCCTTATTTGAAAGTTCCTTTGATCTCCTTTTATTTGCACATATATGAGGTTTGGTCACACTCGTAATGCTGGCTGGATGAAGTCGTCCCCTCCTTCAATGAGTTGGATGGAGTTATTTGAATAGCGTAACCACTTTTCATGTGGAATGAAGATTATTGCTTGATGATTGACTTTTTCTCCTCATACCTAATCATTTGTACACATTTTATTGAGTGGTTATACCTTGGATCATGTGGAGGTGGTTATGGACACGTCTTCTTGAGTCAAGGCTATTCTTAAGCATTGTTATGCTTTGGAAACCATGCCTTCAGCCTATTGAAGAGTGCGTCCACTTGAGGAGGAGCCACATGTGCCATACATTGAGGATCTTCACTTAGTTTTCACATTATTGATGGGGCGTTCTCATACTTGAGCCCACACGTGTCACATTTGGGAGATAGTTGGAGCCACACTTGCCACATTTGTAGAGTTTCTACTTGATCTTTGCACACTTCTCCTTGCACATTGATGGAACGTCCACCTGGGAGAGATCAAGTACTATTCTTAAGGAGGTTGTTTGGCACATCTTCTCATGGATTAGTTGGTGGATTAATTGCCATTATGGACCTTTAATGGTTTTGTTGATGGTATTTACCCATGGTGGCTCTTTCGAACACATACATGGTTTTGGTATTTTAATAATGGGGATTAACCACCATTAGCACTTCTTTCTAGGGCGTAGCCAATATTTTATTGCTTATGGTTGGTTTGAAGGAGTCCAAGGCTCAACGTCCTAGGTGCACTTCTTATACGTGTTCGTTCTTCATTGTTGTATGATCCAAGATGATTCTTCCATTGTTACTTAACTTCTATTGGAGAGCGCCCTCACCTTTGACTTCGCATTTAACTTATTTTATTTGGAGGTGGTTATGGATGAGTTTCATTGAGGGGGTTTTTCTCATGAAGAGAACAAGTGGCACCTTGCGTTAGTTTGGATCTTCGAGAGGAAAATATGTATCATCACTTCATTAGTATTTTGTAGGGGCATTTTGGTCTTGGATAGCCTACTTATGCATTGTAATATTTTCTTGTGTTATCGTATTGTTTGGAAGAAGTCATAGATCTAGGAAAACAAATACTGCTTTGTTGTTGAGGAGATAGAGATGAAACTTATACAAGGGTTTTCTCTCTCCATTTGAAGTATGGTGGATTTGAGGAGAAWTCTCCTRRGAGYTAGGTTGAATATCCATTGGATGCCTCCAAAGTATTAATGAAMATGCTTTRTGAATGAGGATATCTAGCAGATCTTAATGCTCTCTCATAGTGATGGAATTATCTTGACAAATGTTTAGGCAGTGGTGAATTTGGTAACTCTATTCCTTTTTCTTTTATGTTATCCTTAGGATGTTGTTTAAGGATGCATTCTTTCTCTATGCTTGGTTAAATGTGCATATATTTCATTCCGGGTAATCATAATCTTCATAAGTGTTGGAGTTCATCTACTTTTGTGATCTCTCTAGTTACATTTCTACAATTTGGGACAGCAAGGAAAGGGCCTTTGTAACTTGTACCTTTCAGCCTCAATTGCCATGTTTTCCTCAATAGGATAGCCTCCCATGAACCTTGATTTGACCCCATATGCCCAATGGAAAGACACTAGTCTTCAGTCCATTGATCCATCTCATTTCCTAAACCTTTGTAACTTGTTTTTCTCGAGACATCTCTTCATTTCACCTTGGATTCCATTTTATAAGCTCTCATAATCCTATTCTAGGGAAGCCCCCCTTGAGATTTCTGTTGCAAAATTTTGGACACTGTGGAAAGCTTAATGCTGGACAGTAAGAGGACAGTTTGCTTGTTGTTTCATGTTCCTATTTAAGAGGATTTTATTTCTTGTGCCTTTGTGTGGGAACTTTTTTCTAACATGTTCTTCTTTACAAGAAACCTGAGGTGGAAGCCACAAGAGTTAGTTCAATTGGTAGATGCTCTTCTGTGAAAGTTCAGGGATCAAATCCCATTTAGTCCCTTGGGGTTACCAGCTGGTGATTATGACCATCTTCCATTCATTAAAACACAAGGAAAGGGGGGGAATCAGTGGGGGGCCAACAAGGTACCAACGTCTTCACTTGGAGCGCTTGAGAAGATGATGCCTGCTAGACAAACAATAGAAGGAGGTTTGATTTTTTTGGGTGGTTGCCTCTAGGCTCTAGAAGGAAGCACGCAATACTAATGCTTCTTCTGTGAACCACAATAATATCTGGATAGACCATTTTCAGTTGGTATCAAGTGCCTTTGTATGGGACCCTTTTTCTAACCCATTCTTCTTCAAAAGAAACCTGAGGCAGAAGCCACGAGGGTTAGCTCCATCGGTAGATGCTCTTGTACGAAAATTCATGGAGGTTTCAAAATCAAATCCCATTGAGTCAATTGGGGTTACCAGCTGGCAATTATTACCATCCTCCATCCATTAAAAATCTATAGAAGAGGGGAGAAATCCCCAGGGGACTGCAAGGTACCAGCATCCTCACTTGGAACACTTAATACATGGGTGAACAAGGAATTATATTTCTTTGATAATATATATATAATTAAAAAATAACCCTAAACCTTGAAAGATATCAGGGAGGAAATGGGAGATGTTATTACTTAGAGGGAAGGGAACGGAAGGGAAGGGAAGTGAAGTGAAGGAAAGTGAAGCCACCCATCTACGTCGCCATTCATTTTCGCAGAGTGTTGAATTCAATTGAAATGAAATGAAAATACAAATTTACACAACAAACACTGAAAATCACATTAAAACACAAAGCATGCACAGACTCACAAGACAAAAGTAATTATTTGTTCGATAAAGAAATGAAACTCAAACCCACGGTGCCCACCAACCATGAAACCCAAACCCAAACAAAAGTAAGCTACAGATAGACAGATAGCAGCAACAAAAAGATTAAAAGCCGGAGAAAAGTAAATAAATAAAGAAGAAGAAGAAGCAACAACTGCAACTGGCAAATGCAGAAGAAGAACTCACAGGAAGGCAGAGGGTGATGGAGATTTAAAGAGGCAAGTGAAACTAAATTGAATTGAATTGTCTTGCCTCTAATTCAAATTCTCCATTCCATTGGATTCCTTCATTCTAGTTAATATAAATGTTGGGGGAAGGATTTTGAGATCAATAAATAGGTTGACCCTACCAAGATTGAGAAGTGGAAAGTAATAGTGTCCCGAGTGAATTAGGATGTAATTTTGAAGCTTGGGCAAAGAAGCTAGGATAAAAAAAGATAAAATGGCATAAATCATTATCAAGGATTGATTGCATGGATGAGGCTGAAAGTCCTTCGATTGGAATATATATTTGAAAATTAGATGACCTGAAGCTATAATAATATGTGCACCAAGTAGTCAATGAATCATGTCAAAGAATAAATTTTTATAATCACCTTCCAAAAAGTGATCCCATTTGAGCATTCTTTATATAGACAATACGCTTCTTGCTACCACTTAACATTCTATTTCAAAAAATACTAACTGCTACTAGGAAATAAATTGATATGAATATACTTTATATACGTTTCATATATTTATTATCGCTTCCCATAAATATGGTTTCCATTCGTATCATGGATCCATACAAAACTTATAAACCAGACACAACACATTAATCAAACCTACCACATTTAAATTACTAGGCAGCAGAGGAACACCTGTGTCAAGCGGTGCCTTGGGGGCCACATTGGTCAATAAACAAGGCATGGCAATGAGAAAGCAAGGAGTCCAAAAAAGAGGTTGAGGTGCAATGATGATGATCAAGTTAGTCATTGCGCGGAGTTGCCACTTAACGAAATATACGCCTATTGAAATACAAATAGGATAAGACATGTATTGTTCACTGCTTACCACTTTACTAGTGGAAAGTATAATAAGATTTTGTGCTCGAAATTAAGATCAATTGATCAGTACTCTGCAATCACTGTTATTAAAGAAATATATGCCTATTGAGCTACAAATAGGATAAGACATGTATTTTTATTTGCTTCCCACTTTACTAACGGGAATTATAATAAGATTCTGTTAATTGCTCGAAATTAAGATCAATTAATCAGAATTCTGTAATCAATGTTATATCTGACATGAGGGTTGCCAAACAACCTAAACTGTGGAACGTTTGATTAAGTAAGAACACAGGAAACTAGTATAAAAAGTAGCATGTAATAATCAATCCCTAGTTCACCCTACAGCAAGGATTATTTCACCTAATATATTGAGATACAACCTTATCATAGAAGGTCGTTAGGAAACACAACAGAAACATACAATACATACATGATAGAAAAAGTTTGGCTGTCTGCATGAATAATTTATTACATAGTACACGTTAGTAGTATCTAGTATCTGGTGTTGGTTGGAAAAGGTAAACATGTGGAATGAGAAGATAAAGAAAGGTATTAGGATGGCCCTAAGAAGATGATGCCTGCGATACAAACCATTGAAGGAGGTTTGGTTTTGTTGCTTCTTACCTGAGGCTATGGACGGAAGGGGCCAATACAAAGACTGCTTCTGCCAGCCTGGATATACCAATTTCAGTTGATAGCAAGTGCCTTTGTGTGGAACCTTTTTTAGAAAACATTCTTTTTCACTTGAAACCTGAGGCAGAGGGAAATCAAGAACGAAAACTGGGTAAGGTGAGCAAATAATAAAAGCATTGGGCAAGTATATGTAACAACTGCATATGGCAAATTATATTGCTTCGAAAAAGCATGCTGAAAATGAAAGACTAGTTGAATATTCAAGAAAATCACATTATTTTATTTTACTGGTGAAGCAGAAGAAATGTGAAAGAATAAAGTTAATGAATGATCCTAAGATTTCAGAACTGAAGTGAACTGATTTGTACCTATTCAAATTTATTGGATTAATCGATTCATCCTCTAGCATTAGCCATAGCAAGACAAGAGGATACGCCAACCAGAAAAGAAACAAACAAGCACCAACCCTTGCCTATTCCTCTGCTGCTATTGCAGAAACCCTAAACTGTCCTTCAAGAAACAGAGAGTGAAGCTGATCTCCTGTGAAATGTTTACCCGAATGCTGGCTGTGATGTTATATAAAATAAAAATAACCATAACCCTTGAGAGAAATCCGAGAGGGTAAAGGTATATGTGCTTACCCGGAAGGGGAGCGAAGCAAAAAGAAGCCATCCATCTCCATCACCATTGCCATCCTTTGTAACAGAGTATTGAATTGAAATGAAGAACAAACTTACACAACACCAACCAGAAAACACAACATCCAAACACAAAGCATGTACAGACTTAGAAGACAAGATTAATAAAAGAAACTCAAACCCACCCAACCCATCACGAAACCCAAACCCAAACGAAAGTGCAACAAGATAATCAAAAGCCGGAGAAGAATAAATGAATAAAGAAGAAGAAGTAGAAAGTGCAAATTGCAAATGTGGACGAAGAACAGGCGGGGGTGGCAGAGGATGATGGAAATTTAAAAAGGCCAGTGCTACTGAATTGAATTGTTTGCATTTGATTTTTATTCTTCCATTCCATGGGATTCCTTCATTCCATTGGATTCTTTCATTCCAATGAATATGAACGTTGTCATGGGAGTGGGAGGGAACTTCAAAACCTGTCTTTGAGTATACCGTTAAAACAAACACGAACAGAAAAAGAGATGGATGTGGGAGCCATCGGATCCAAATCCGATAACTTTTTTTCTTTTTCGTGTGACTGCTTTTTACTTTTTTGTCTTTTCTGCCATGGATCAATCCCACGATCATCTTTTGCCCATCGCATTCCATGGCTTTTTTCTTCTCTTTTTCGTGTGATTGCTTCTGTTTTTTTTCTCGTATTTCTGATATTGATCTATTCAAGGATCATCTTTTGCCCGTCGCACCTTATCACAGGCGCCCTTTTTTGGGTTGCATTTCCAGGTTTTTGCGACAGTTATACATGGCTAGTTGCATACTTTCAGCGTTCACGCTAGGTGTTTGTGCATTGTTTAGCATTTCTTTTCATGTTGTGTGTATTTAGGTTAGTATTTTTTTAGTTTTGCATTCCATGCAATTAGTTGTGAATTTATAGAGATATTTATGTTGTAAAAATAATTCCAAGATGCAAAGATTTTAGGTTGTGGAGTGTTGCCAGTGAAATTTTTTTTTGGTATTTTCACATAGAGAGAGAGGGGAAGGTCGAGCAATAACCATATTCATATTGTTAGCATTGAGAGTCGCACTTAGACTGATGTAAGTGCAAGCACAGTACCCATCAAAATATAAATGGATTAAATTGGTTTGGGTAGGTGGATCAACAAGATTGGGAAAGAAAGGGAGAGGGCAACAACTTGTGTGTAGAGGCATTCCATTAGGTAAGGAGTCATAACATCCTACAGATCAAAGGCAATAAAACTGTATATCAGACTGATGCAAACCCCCTATCCCTCCTGAGGGCTGTGCGACCTCCCGGTCAGGATCTTCTGGTTCTAGAGCCGAAATGGCTCTTCTGGTCCTGAACTGGAACCCTTCGAATGAACACACAAGTCCCTTCACCAATGCTCAGTTGGATTTTCCAAGCGCCAAGCGTGAGCTCCCACAGCACACGACCAAGGGCCGTGACCTTGCGCCAAACCGAAAAGGGCGCTTATCGGAGACCGGGACTTCACGAGTCAAGCATCCCGTTCCTTTGTCCTCCGAACCTCCGGTAGCCGAAATGCCGAAATGTCCCGGCGCTAACTCACAGTTCTCTCTTACAGCTAATTTTCTCTGTATTTCAGCTCTCTCTAACTGGTTGTCCCAACTTCTACATAACTCAAAAATGTTTCTAGGGTTTCCCCTAGCTACTTGCCTACGCTAACATTCATCCTACGCTATCTTAGTTCAATCGCATTCCAGAGCCGAAGTGGAAACTCTTGCTAAATACAATTTCAAAACTTTGCCTCAAAGGGTAAAATTCGGCACCGGTTCAAGCGTGCCTCCAAAGGTGAAGTCTGGCACTGAGTGAAGGCGGATTTTAAAATCGGTTGCAACCGTCAATGTTGAATTTCTGGAAGAACTCACACGTGTTGAGTGGTCCTGCCTCTGCGTGCTTGCCAACGATGCTCCTGCATCATACTCCCCTTGACAAAAATTCATGGACTCCTGTCCATGAGCTCCTCTACTGACTTTCCTTGCTTCTGGATAGCAGCTTCGTTTTCCCAACTGGCATCTTCTATGGGGTGTCCTTTCCATCTGACTAGATATTAAAAATAAGTCTTCTTTTTGGTCTTCTTGCCAATCCTCTGATCAACAATTTTCTCCATCTGCGGCCTTTCTGCCACAAGAATTTGTTTCTCCCACTAAATCTTTCTTTGATCTTCTGACCCTTCTGTGTCATCTTTCATATAAGGGTACAGGTCTAAGACATTGAATATGGGTGAAATTCCCACACCATCTGGCAGCTCAATCTCATAAGCGTTTACATCAAACTTCCTCAAGATCTTACAGGGTCCTATCTTCTTCATCTTCAATTTGTTATATGTTCCCCTAGGGAACCTTTCCTTCCTGAGATGTGCTAAAACCTGATCTCCCACTTCAAATTGAAGTTCCCTGCGATGTTGATCAGCTCTGTGCTTGTGTTTTTGGTTAGAACTCTGTAATTGTTCTTTGATCTGACTATGGAGTCTCTACATTTCAGCAGCAAAATCCTCTGTTCCAGCGCTTCTGATCTCTCCCTGTTCCAAGTCCCTTAACTCAGACACTCCCCTGGGTTGCATTCCATAGAGTATTTGGAATGGACTCCTTCTAGTGCTCCTATTTGGTGAGTCATTGTATGCAAATTCTGCTTGTGGCAGAATCTGATCCCACTGGTTATGATGTTCAGTAACTAGACTCCTTAATAAATTCCCCAAACTTCTATTTACCACCTCAGTCTGCCCATTTGTCTGAGGGTGATAAGTTGAGATGAAGGACAAATCCGTCCCCATCTTCTTCCACAACGTCCTCCAAAAGTGACCAACAAATTTTGTGTCTCTGTCTGAGACAATGCTCCTGGGTAGGCCATGAAGTCTCACAACTTCTTTGAAAAACAGATTTGCAACATGTGTTGCATCGCTGGTATTCTGGCATGGGATGAAATGTGCCATATTTGAAAACCTATCCACCACCACAAATATGGAATTGAATCCCCTTTGTGTTCTTGGCAATCCCAACACAAAATCCATGCTTATTGCATTCTAAGGCCTCTCTGGTATTGGCAATGGTTGATACAATCCAGTGTTCTGTCTTTTCCCCTTTGCATGTTGGCAGATCCTACATTTGTTCACAAACTTTGTCACCTCTGTTCTCATACCTGGCCAATAGTATGAACTGCCCAACTGTGCAAACGTTTTATCGTGGCCAAAATGTCCAGCCAATCCTCCACTATGCTTCTCCTTTAGAAGATTGTCCCTCATTGAGCATCTTGGTATGCACAATTGATTTCCTCTGAACAACAATCCTTCATGAACCATATACTCTGTCCACTGACTTCTATCTCTCAGTGCAGGGCTTGTACATGCTTCATAGGCCTCCTTGAAATCTGTATCATCACAATACATATCCTTAAGGTGTTCAAACCCCAAGGTCTTCACCTGGAATTCCTGCAGAATTAAACATCTCCTGCTTAACGCATCAACAACTTTGTTAGCATTCCCAGCAATATGTTTTATGACAAAAGTAAAATTTTGCATAAATTCAACCCATTTTGCATGCCTCTGATTCAATTTTTCTTGTCGGGTTATGAATTGTAAAGCTTGGTTATCGCTATACAAGACAAACTCTTGCGGGACAAGATAATGCCTCCATTTCTTCAAAGTTTGGATTATGGCATAAAATCCCTTGTTGTATGTGGAGTATTTCCTCTTAGTATCATTCAGCTTCTCGTTGAAATAGGCAACAAGTCGATTGTCCTGACTTAGAACTGCTCCTATTGCAACTCCACTTGCGTCACATCTTACCTGAAATGTCTTCCCAAAATTCGGCAAGACCAGAATTGGTCATTCTGTTATCTTCTACTTCAGTATATTGAAGCTCCTTTCGGCCTCCTCTATCCATTTAAAAGACTTGTGCTGCTTCTTTACTGTATCCATCATGGGTGCACAAATCCCACTGAAGTCTTTAAAGAACTTTCTATAAAAACTTGCTAAACCATGAAAGCTCCTTACCTCGAACATGCTCCTTGGTGACGGCCATTCTTTGATCGCTTTCACCTTCTTTGGATCCATATTCAGTTCATTCGAAGAGATCACGAAACCCAAATAAATGAGTTATGTCTTCATAAAAGATGACTTCTTCAGATTGATCAACAACTTCTCTTGTTGTATCCTTCTCATTACTAGCGTTAAGTGTCTGAAATACTCCTCTTTAGTCTTGCTAAAGATCAGTATGTCGTCCAAATATACAACCACAAACTTGCCAATGAAATCTTTTAGAATTTTGTTCATCAACCTCATAAAAGTGCTCGGGGCATTCATTAAGCCAAATGGCATAACTAGCCACTCATACAGACATTCATTCATTTTAAAGGTTGTTTTCCATTCATCACCTTCTCTGATTCTGATTTGGTGATATCCACTTTTTAGATCTATCTTAGAAAAGAAATTTGCTCCACTTAAGCAATCCATTAAATCATCCATTCTCGGTAAAGGAAATATGTATCTGATAGTGATCTTGTTGATGGCTCTCGAGTCTATGTACATTCTCCATCCTCCATCTTTCTTTGGGCTTAACACAATTGGTACTACGCATGNCCATCATTGGTGCACAAATACCACTGAAGTCTCTAATGATCTTTCTATAAAAACTTGCTAAACCATGAAATCTCCTTACCTCGAACATGCTCCTTGGTGATGACCATTCTCTGATCGCTTTCACCTTCTCTGGATCCATCTTCAGTTCAATCGAAGAGATCACGAAACCCAAATAAATGAGTTCTGTCTTCATAAAAGAGGATTTCTTCAAATTGATCAGCAGCTTCTCCTGCTGTAGCCTTCTCATTACTAGCGTTAGGTGCCTCAAATGCTCTTCTTTAGTCCTACTAAAGACTAGTATATCATCCAGATATACAACCACGAACTTGCTAATGAAGTCTTTTATAATTTCATTCTTCAGCCTCATAAAAGTGCTCGAGGCATTCGTTAAGCCAAATGGCATAACTAGCCACTCATACAGGCCTTCATTCATCTTAAAGGCTATTTTCCATTCATCACCTTCTCTCATCCTGATTTGGTGATATCCACTTTTCAGTTCTATCTTAGAAAATAAATTTTCTCCACTTAAACAATCCATTAAATCATCCATTCTTGGTAAAGGGAATCTGTACCTGATGGTGATCTTGTTGATGGCTCTTGAGTCTATGCACATTCTCCATCCTCCATATTTCTTTGGGCTTAACACAGTTGGTACTGCACATGGGCTCAAACTTTCTCTAACTAAGCCCTTATCCAACAACTCTTGGACTTGGTTCTTCACCTCCTCATTTTCTCGAGGTGTTAATCTGTACGCTACCTTGTTTGGCAGGCTTTCTCCTGGTATCAAGTCGATATGATGACTGATACTCCTGATGGGTGGCAATGAGTTTGGCAGCTCATCCACCACTATATCAGCAAAATTATCCAGCAGCTCCTGAACTTCTTCACGTAGATCATTCACTGATGTACTTGTAAGGATGACTCTGGGCTTCCTCACCACAATGAACTGCATCTCCTCTTCTTCCTTGACTTCTTTCAGGAGTTCCTTCATGCTCATGAGAAGTATGCTTGTGTTGGCTTCCTCTTTCGCTCTCTTCTCCTCCATTGGAAACAGCATATGCGTCCTACTATTCTTCTCCAATGTATATGTATTCTTTCTTCCATCGTGAATGACACTTCTATCAAACTGCCATGGTCTTCCCAATAGAATATGACATACATCCATGGGAATTACATCACATATGATTTCATCTTTATACCCTCCTATTTTAATTTCAACCAGGAATTGTTTAGTGATTGTTACCTGGTGTCCTTTTTGCAGCCATGAGACTTTGTATGGCCTTGGATGTGCAGTTGTCTTCAGCTCCAACTTCTCCACCATATCTGTGGATACCAGGTTGTCAGTACTCCCACTATCAATGATCACCTTGCATACTTTATCCTTAGTCTTGCAAGCTGTCCTGAAGAGACTGCTCCTCTGCATTGGTTTTTCAATTTCTGCCTTTGGTTTTAAGAGAACTTTTCTCAACATCAGGGATGCTCCATCCTCTGCTCCCTCTGCTTCAATATCTCTTTGTTGTGCTTCTAAAATGTGAGCTTCTCCTCCTTCCTTCTTCTTCTCGGGACATTCCCAAGACATGTGCCCTATCTCTCCATAGTTATAGCACCTTACTCCTCCTTCGCCCCTTCCTCTAGAAGAGTTTCTTCCACCATTCGGTCTCCCTCGTGAAATTCCTCCTCGTTTTGAGTGATTGTGTGGTTTCTCAGCCTCATCCTTAGACTGATGTGCTTTGTCATGGTTAAATCCCTTACTTTTGCTTGGGATCGAGCTCTTACCTCTTCCTCACTGGTTCTATTTTCTGGCCAACTTCTCCTCTTCCTTTAGTGCAAACTGATAAGCATCTTCCATAGTCCTTACTGACATCATGCTAAGCTCATCCTGGATCTCATATCTCAATCCATTTACATACCTGGAAATTTTTTCTTCATCTCTCTCCCTTTATCCAGTTCTGATGTTCAGCCTGTAGAACTCCTCGGTGTACTCCTTGACTATCATTCCTTTCTGTCTCAGGTTTTGTAGCTTCTTGAACAGATTGATCTAGTAGTCCTTGGGTATGAACTTAGCCTTAAGCTTGGCTACCATCCTATCCCAACTCTTTATCCTTTGTTTGCCTTTACTTATCCTCTCAGCCTGCAGTTCGTCCCACCACAGTGCTGCATGCCCTTTTAGCCGGGTGATTGCCTGCTTCACCTTCTTCTCCTCATCGACATCTTCATAGTCGAAGTGTTTATCCATGGAACTTATCCAATCCAACAGTTCTTCAACATCTAGATTTCCCTCATACATGGGGACCTTTATCTTAGCTCTGCTTCCCAATCTGGAAACTGCTCTTAATAAACGTTCTTCTGTAGCATCCTCTCCTGCAGCTTCTTCAACCTCAACTTCTTCACTTTCTACATCACTGACATCCCCAACGTCAGGTGCTCTTCTCTGTGCTACTTCCATTGTTTCCCCAAATCTGAGTTATCCCACTTTCACGATATAGCATGAGTCGTTCGATCTGAGTTATCCCACTATCATAAGTTTTCCTGGTTTCATCCAATTGTTTGATGAAACCAATGTCACATTCTTCCTAATATGCATTTTCATAATAATAAACAAATTTATATATCACAATGCATCAAACAAGTATGACATTGCATCTTTTACATGTCACATTCTTCCCGATATGCATTGTATCAAACAAATGAACTATTTTTAGTTCACGATAGTAAGGAAACCTCATGAATTGAGTGGGATAACTGTTGGACAAACCTACCACACTTAGAGGGGGGGTGAATGAGTGTGGGGCTCTTTTTCCCAAAACTTCCCTCTTACACAAAACTCATTAGTTATAATTCAACTTTTACTCATTACTCATTGCTGTCATTTATAACCAGTTAGATGTGAATACATATTAGAAACATATATCAACAATATGTCATCAACAAGTCATCACCATAAGGAACAAAAAGAACACAAGATGTATGTACAATTTTTTTTTTTATTATGGATAACAATCCGGGGGTTTATCAACAACAACTAAATAGAGTACAACTCTACAAGAGCACCAACTCTATAATGCAAGACTCAACTTACACCCTCAGCACCAACTGAGATGAGGAAACAATCCTCAACATATCTCAATCTGTCAATAGGTACACGACCTGTCAGTAGTGCAGCCAGTGTGTGCACGTGCCCTGGCTCACTACAACCCACATATGCACGCGACCAATGTATGCAACAACTTGCGTATACCTTCTGAGCTTCTTAGGGTTTGTTCTTCAAGATCAACCCTGATCCTCTACAACCAATATCTTATCCTCTTCTGTCTTTGACTATCCAAACTGACCACTAGCCAGTCACAACACATTCAATCTCTCCAATAGCTTGCTCATGATCCACAACAAATCAATATGAATGCTATCTCAATCATGTATAAACAACTAGTATACCATAACAATCATGTTACCACTGAATCACAAGAGTACTGAACACTCCATCAACCAAATCATCCAAACTGAACCATATCATAGAATCCATACCAAGAATGCCCTAATAATTCACAACACATCGAATAAAAGTATCCATCAAGACAATAATGTAACCATACCAGTGTCTCAATGATAGATCTGAGGTCATAGAATGTAGATCTAGAACCTGCCTCATCATCCAAGAGCTTGGCACCAGCTCAAAAACAAATCTCCATGATTTTATTCACCATACGCTCCCTGTCCTCATACATCCCACGTACATACTCACCCTATACACAACCAACCCACGTATACCTCAATGTATACGCACCCTATACACAGACAACCCGCGTATGCATCAGAAAATAGGGTTTTCTGTGAATTTGAGAATTTTTCCGTCAAGATCTCCGTCATTGCCAAAACTTTGATGTGTCCATGAGATCCTCCTCTCACTCTCTTCCTTATAATATATCTTCAATCATGCTCAAGAGATCCACACCAATAAGATTCTCTCACAAGAAGCTCTCCATCAATACTCCAAAAGATATTCACAAGAATCTCTCCATTGATCCACAAAAAGGATTCTCACCAAATGTGCATTTCACAAGAGATCCTGGCTTCTTATTTATACTTTCATCCTCTAGGTCACTTAACCCATTTCTAGGTCAATCAACCTATTTTCCTTATTTTAGGGTTAACCACTTTCCATAAATAGAAAGTTCTCCAATATTTTATCATTTAAATATTCCTTCTTCATTTTGTCACTTCTCTTTATTATTTAAATAATAATTTCTTCTTTTAGGTCACTTTGACTTCTTTGACCTTGGGGGATTCAAGCCTTCATATGGGGGTTCTCCAACTTCATAAGGCCATAACTCTCAAACCGTGAGGAGTTATGTGACATTCCACATACCACCGAAAATGGCATGTCAAGCACTATCCATCTAGGATAGTTTCACCAACAACTTCATTGATATTCATCTCATTATTCCACATACAATCATGGGTCCTCCAACCATTTTTCTAGGATAACTCAATCTGCAAAGCGTCTTTCCGTGAGGGCTTTCACCATAAGGGGACCATTTTGGAGTTCATCCATTTGTGCACCTTATCAATCATGATAAGACAATAATGAGTCATCTTTTCATCAAACAAACTATGCATCATCATGTATCAATGACAACTCATTGATCCATCTTCATCTATGCATCATATCAATGATCCATCTTTATCAATTGGTTTCCACTTTGACATGTATCATTCTCATCAAGGAAAACACATATACATTGTTCATCAATAATCAATAAATCAATTACTTGACATCAATCAATGACATCAATCAATCAAACCATTTGCATCAATGACACATGATCCAACAATATCCCAAATAATCAAACCATTGGCATCAATGAAAACATGATCCAACAATCTCCCCCTTTGGCATTGATGGCAATACCAACATTGATGTTAACACCAATTACCAATTATTGATGTCAAAATGTAGATAAGGCATGCTCTACATCAATAGTCAATGTGACTATCTTTCTCCATATATAAACATCAATCACATCAATGTGATTAACTCTCCCCCTTTGACATCAATGGAAAAGGGCCATTCTCCTCTTGGGGCTGCTCCCCTTGCTTGAACTCTCC